>AP025066.1:19594140-19604670 GCA_036186865.1 Eustoma russellianum | reverse complement strand
AAAACAAAAAAAAAAAAAAACTTTTGATCCAAGGCTTCAAGAGGAGTGGAAACCACAACCACACCATCACCATCATCTCTCGTATATAAAAGTCTTGCTGGGATTGAGGTAGGTGCATACTATTTATTCCCTCAAAATGGTATGAAGATTGCATGCTCAAAACGGTATTTTTATGTGTTTATTGTTGTTCTTTTATGCTTGTTTCATTCATGATCCTATTGATGTATCACAAAGTGTTTATTTTTGTTCTTCTATTCATGATTTGAATATGATCCTGTTGATGTATTCTCCTTTGTGATATTAATTGTTTATGTGTTGTAATGGATGATTGCTTTTTTTTGGATTTTCGGCATGCTATAATAATAATAAAAAAAAAAGAAATTTTCGATGGGCCATTTTGGCCAGTTCCGTGTGATAATGTATATATATTAAAAAAAAAGACACACAAAGGGTTGGCCATTCGGCCAAACCCATACTTGCATATATTAAATAATAATAAAAAAAATATAATAAGAAAGAAAGGGGGCTGGCCTTTCGGCCGAACCCCAAGAGATAAAAAAAAAATTAATTAAAAATTAGTTAATTAATTAACTAAGTAAAAAAAAAAGTGGGGGCCGAAGCCAAATGTTTCTTTTAATATTAATTTGTTTTTTTTAGTATTACGTATAAAAAGGGGGGGATAATAACACAAAAAAAGGGAGGGTTTGGCCTTTTTCGGCCGAACCCAATTTAAATAAAAATAATAATAATAATAATAATAATAAAAGGCAAAGGGTTTGGCCAGTTCGGCTGAACCCAATTTTAAAAAAAAGAAAAGAAAAAAGGAAATAAAATAAAATAATAAAATAAGTAGACTAAGTAATGGGAGATGGACGTGGTACAGAGGAAAGTAATGGGGGCGGCTGTGTGGTGTTCCTGCATTCATGGCACGTGCATTGCATGAGGTATACTGCGTCTATAGGGCGTGGGTATCGGGATGACTTACCGTGTCTATAGGGCACCGGGGTCATGAGACATACTGCGTCTATAGGGCGTGGGTGTCCAAACGGCAAGTGGTGGCTAGAGACCATTGTTATAACCGGTTAAAAAAAAAAAGAAAAAAAAAAAGAAGAAGATAATAACCCAAATAATTAAAATAACTATACTCTATCCTTTTCCCTAAATTCTATCTTTTCCTTCCTTAATCATCACCCTTAATTCCCTCAAATCTCTCCCACCTCTCTTAATCTCTCATTCAACCCTAATCCTCCCCTCTCTTTACCCCAATTTAGCAGCCACTTTTTTCCCTCCCCTCTCTCTCAATTTTCGGCCAAGAAGGAAAAAGGAAGAGAAAAGAAGGATCCTTGATCCAAGATTTAAGAGAAGGGAGAGATCAAGCGCTCATAGATCATCACACCTTTCTATATCAACTCTTGCTAGGATCGAGGTAGGTGCATATTGATTTTCCCTCAAAACGGTATGAAGGCTTGCGTAGGAAAAATGGTAGTTTATGTGTTGTTGTTGTCGTAATTGATTGGATCTGGTTTATTTGCCCAAGGTGTTTATTTTTCCGTTATTTGTTTTGATGTCAATGTGATCTCGTTGATGTGCGTGCCTTGAAGGGGGTTGAGAGTTCTTAAGCGTATATGGATTCGTGGGGATGGGGTGGAAGAACGAATGAGGTTTGAGGAGAGGATTGCAGAAAATTTCAGAATTGGAGTTCTGAAGATCGGGGACATCGATCGATCGACGTCCAGAGGCTGAGGGTTCGATGTGCCTCAGATGGACATCGATCGATCGACGTCCAGAGGGTGAGAGATCGATGTGCCTCAGATGGACATCGATCGATCGACGTCCAGGGGCTGAGGGTTCGATGTGCCTCAGAACCACGTCGATCGATCGACGTCCTGGGGGTCTGAGGGTTCGACGTGCCTCAGAAGTACATCGATCGATCGACGTCAACTAAGTGAGGGTTCGACGTGCCTCAGTTGGACATCGATCGATCGACGTCAGAGGATGACGTCCCACGGTTTTCTTTCCCCTTTCCCCTTGCATTCATGGCACGTGCATTTGCATGAGGTATACTGCGTCTATAGGGCGTGGGTATCGGGATGACTTACCGTGTCTATAGGGCACCGGGGTCATGAGACATACTGCGTCTACAGGGCGTGGGTGTCCAAACGGTAAGTGGTGGCTAGTGACCATGATGCCGGTTTGCATGAGGTATACTGCGTCTATAGGGCGTGGGTATCGGGATGACTTACCGTGTCTATAGGGCACCGGGATCATGAGACATACTGTGTCTATAGGGCATGGGTGTCGAAACAGCGAATGGTGGCTAGAG
Source organism: Eustoma russellianum (assembly GCA_036186865.1). Lineage (NCBI taxonomy): Eukaryota > Viridiplantae > Streptophyta > Magnoliopsida > Gentianales > Gentianaceae > Eustoma > Eustoma russellianum. Next base: position 19,602,347 of record AP025066.1, on the reverse strand, counting down.
ACCAAGATGCTGGAGTTAGGACCCGGGGTCATGCATTGCATATATGTTTAGGGACATACTGCGTGACATGATCGTCGTTGCGTGTGACACGTTATTTGAGCATGCATCACGTAATTGCGCATGCATTTTTGTGGACTGTTTACTTTTCGTATAAGACTTATCATGCTGTGTTATGTGCTACGTGCTGATACCAATTTGAGTATGTAAGTATTCATGTTGTTTTGAGAGGCACCTACTGGGTGATTACCATCACTCACTCCTACTATTCCATATGTAGACGATGCGGAGTGTGATTATGTTTTCGTTGAGGATGGAGCCGATACTGTGGAGTGGGCTGATTGACCCGTAGGGAATGACTACGACGAGGACGAGGACAGAATTCTTATATTGTTATTGGGATGAGCAGACATTTTTCTTATCATGCAGTATTACTTTTGGAAACAATATCTCGTATTTAAATTTTAGACTTTTGACCTTGACTTGTAAGGCCTGGTCAGCCTGAGAATAATTGCGTTCTTTTCTTAACGTTATTTAATTTCGAATTTGGTGTTATGACTTATCGTTTCCGCAGAAAGAAAAGGAAAACTTTTCTATGTCAACGCTGACGTGTAGCAGGTTGGTATGACGCCTTGTATTCTCCTGAGTGAGATACGGCAGGTGCACCGTTACCGAGGATGGAGCTCGGGAGGCGGGGCGCTACAGGTGGTATCAGAGCCCAGGCTTCAGATACGCCTTGGGAACGTATAGTTTAGTTAATTAACCCTAGGATAAGTGACGATCTGTTTTCAAATGATTTTTTTTTCTTTTGAACCGGAATAAAATGAAGTAGACATAAGCTATGACTGGGTTTTGGGTTGGTGAGTGCCGTTAGCAAGCAGACAGGATAGGTTATCCTTCTTCGACCTCCATTCCTTACTTCTTTTCAATACTCTTAAGTCAACCTTGTCTAACATGCTTTAATCATCTACAGACAATGCCTCCACGTCGTGAACCATCAGGGAATGATGGAAATGACAGAGACGAACGACAGGGGCAAGGGGCGATTCCCCAAAACCTCGCGGATACACTGGCCAATCTGACGGCCTTAATAGCCCATCAGCAAACACAGATGGCCCAACAATATACCCAGATGGCAGAGCAACAGGCACAGATTGCCCAAATACTTCAGCACACTCAGCAGCAACAGCAACAACATCCGCCACCGCCACCGCCCGCACCACAGCAAGGTCTGAGGTTCTATTACAGGGAGATGCAGAACTCCCAAATACCAATGTTCAGGGGTACCACTCGGCCTGAGGAAGCCGAGATCTGGCTTAAAAATGTGACTGAACAGATAAGGCTCATTCAGGTGCCCGCGAATCTGAAAGTAGAAACCACGACTCCGTTCCTGGAAGGGGAAGCAGAAAGGTGGTGGAATGGGGTGAAGCGTAAACTGACTCCACCAGTGACATGGGAACAGTTTGTGGAGGAGTATAAGAATCACTACGTCCCGGGTAGTGCTATTCAAAGGAGGATGGCGGAATTCCAGATGCTGACACAAGGATCCATGTCAATTGATCAGTATTCTGAGAAGTTTCATGAGTTGGGGCAGTACATGTCTTGTATCTTGGACAATGAGGAGGCTAAAATGCTGAAGTTTCATACTGGGTTGAGTTTCCGCATCCAGCAAGCTATTGTGTGTGCAGAGCCCACGACATTTGAGGGTCTACTCGAGGTGTGCAGACGGGTTGAGAGGAACTTGGACAGGGCTGCTGCACTGGATAGACTTAAGAGACCCCGTGAAAAAGTGCATACGGGCAGATCGGGAAGATGGCTGAAGGTGCCCCGACGCCCTCAGCCTGGGCAACCTCTCCGACCAGAGCGACAGCAGAATGCAGGAAGTCAGGCCCTAATGATTGAAGGACCGGCACCGACTGATGCATAGCCAGCGAGAGCTGTGGCACCTGTTTCTCAGTGTACCCTATGCGGACGTTCCACCCGGGACAGTGTTGGAAGACTCAGCGGGGTGTGCTACAACTGTGGGAAGCCGGGGACATATATCTAGAGAATGCACTGCACCTGCTCAAGTAAATTTGCAGGCCCAAGCGCCGCAAGGGGGACGAGGCCGGACAAACGCTCGGGTACTTGCGATGACAGATGCAGAAGTCGAGGAGTCGGGCGACGTGGTGACAGGTACACTTAATTATGTAATTAATTTTGAAGTTGGAATGAACTTTATGTGTGTCATGTTATGTGGTGTACTAAACCTTGAAATATGATAGGAGTAATTTTAATTAACAAAGTGCCAGCCAACGTTCTGTTCGATAGTGGGGCAAGTCACTCATTTGTGGCAAAGAGGTTTGCCAAGAAGATGGGTGCTCTCCCCGAATGGCTTGCGACTCCCTATCGCGTACAAGCCGCTGGTGGCCAAGTACTAGTGTCACATCATCGTTACAAGGAATATGGATTGGAGATTAACGGCTTGCAGTTCTCTGCGACCTTGATACCAATTCAGATGTACGATTTTGACGTTATTCTAGGCATGGACTTCTTAGCAAGGTACCATGCAAACATTGATTGCCGACAACTCCAAGTCAGCATGAAGCAACATGAACTGGGGGGAAACTAATTTTCAAGGGAACCCTAAATCTAAGAAGGCACCTCAGAAACTTTATTTGACTGCGGCTCAGGCGTTTCGAGCACTAAAGAAAGGGAGAGAAGGATTTTTGATTTACTCAATGGGTTGCTGAACAGGAAGTTCCGCAGATCGATCAAATCCCGGTGGTAAAAGAATTTATAGATGTCTTCCCCGAGGAGTTACCGGGACTACCACCAGAAAGAGAGGTAGAGTTCGAGATTAACCTCATACCTGGTGCTGAACCCATATCCAGGGCACCCTATCGCATGGCTCCAGCAGAGCTCAAAGAGTTGAAGGAAGCAGTTACAAGAACTGCTGGACCGTAAGTTTATTCGACCCAGTGTGTCACTCTGGGGTGCTCCAGTCCTGTTTGTGAAAAAGAAGGATGGAAGCATGAGATTATGTATAGATTACCGGGAGCTCAACAAGATCACTATCAAGAACAAGTACCCCTTACCCCGAATCGAGGATCTCTTTGATCAGCTACGGGTAATGATAAACTAGAATTTTAACTTGAACTTTAAATTATTCGTTAATGTACACCACTAATGAAATTTCTTCCAGGGGGCAAGGGTGTTCTCCAAAATAGATTTGCGATCCGGTTATCACCAGCTGAGGATCAAATCTGGGGATACAGCCAAGACCGCTTTCCGAACACGCTATGGCCATTATGAATTCTTGGTTATGCCTTTTGGACTAACCAACGCCCCAGCTGCCTTTATGGATCTAATGAACACAGTATTTCGGAAACAACTAGATAAGTATGTTGTAGTGTTCATTGACGATATTCTGGTATACTCCCCTGACGAAGAGACGCATGCGGAACACCTGAGAGAGGTTCTAGAGACCCTTCGGAAAAGCAAATTATATGCCAAGTTCAGCAAATGTGAGTTCTGGCTGAAGAGTGTAGCCTTTTTGGGTCATGTGGTTTCGGAAGAAGGAATTTCTGTGGACCCAAAGAAGGTAGAGGCGATCACTGAGTGGCCTCGACCCACTAATGTGACCGAAGTAAGGAGTTTTCTTGGATTGGCTGGATACTATAGGAAATTTGTAGAGGGCTTTTCATCCATCGCCGTACCTCTGAGCCGGCTGACCGCAGAAGAAGTCGAAGTTTGAATGGACCACCGAATGTGAGCAAAGCTTCGCTGAGCTAAAAAGGAGACTGACCACAGCCCCTATTCTTGCGCAGCCCTCGCGTTAGAAGGGTTTGTCATTTACAGTGACGCTTCTAAGAACGGGCTAGGTAAATGTATATAATTTCAACTGATTTTGTATACAATTAAAGATGTGGTCTAACTCTTATATTTCAGGATGCGTGTTGATGCAAAACGACAAGGTCATTGCATATGCTTCACGACAGCTAAAGCCCTATGAACAGAACTATCCGACTCATGATCTGGAACTAGCAGCGGTGGTGTTCGCACTGAAAATCTGGCGCCATTATCTATATGGGGTGAAGTGCGAGGTGTTCACCGATCATAAGAGTCTTAAGTATTTGTTCACGCAAAAGGAGCTGAACATGCGCCAAAGGAGATGGTTAGAGCTGTTGAAAGATTACGACTTGACCATCAGTTATCACCCAGGGAAGGCCAATCGAGTAGCTGATGCATTGAGTAGGAAATCAAGCCATGCACGGTAGGCTACTCTAGAAAAGGAAATGGTAGAATTTTGATTTGGACTCATGGACTCTACCGCAGATATTCTGGCCACGTTAATTATCACCCCAACCTTGGTAGATCAGATTAAGGAAGCTCAGAAGAACGATGTAACAATTAGAGAAACAAGAGAAAGGATGTTAACCAGCCAAGTGGATGGATTCCAAGTTCATGACAACGGCAGTATGTGGTACCAAGGAAGGTTGTGTGTACCGGATGTCGAGGAACTCAGGAGAGAGTTGTTGAAGGAGGCACATAATTCGAGACTGTCTATTCACCCTGGTGCTACGAAAATGTACAATGATCTAAAGAGACACTATTGGTGGAGTGGCATGAAGAGGCACATTGCCGAGTTTGTGGAAAGGTGCCTTGTTTGCCAGCAAGTTAAGGCAGAACATCAAAGACCCGTGGACTAATGCGACCACTAGAGATACCCGAATGGAAGTGGGAGCATGTAACCATGGACTTTGTGGTTGGACTTCCGAAGACAAGGAATGGGAATGAATGTGATATGGGTAATTGTGGATCGATTGACTAAGTCTGCCCATTTCTTACCTATTCCTACCGGCCCTTACTATGGAGAGGCTGGTAGCTATATATATCGACAACATTATTTGCCTCCATGGAGTGCCAGTCAGTATAGTATCCGATCGTGATCCGAAGTTTACATCCAGTTCTGGGCAGCATGTCAGAAGAAGATGGGGACTGAGTTACGACTGAGCACTGCTTTCCACCCTCAAACTGACGGTCAATCTGAGAGGACCATTCAGACTCTGGAGGACATGTGAGGGCATGCGCATTGGATTTTAAAGGAATTGGATAGCATGCTCAAGTTGATAGAGTTCTCTTACAATAACAGCCACCACAGTGCCATAGGCATGGCACCCTTCGAGGCCTTATATGGACGAAAGTGTAGGTCACCTATACACTGGGACGAAGTTGGTGAGCGTAGGTTGACGGCTCCCGAGATCATCGAGCAAACTAAGGAAAAGGTGAAGCTGATTCCGTGAACGTCCTAAGACAGCTCAGGATAGAAGCAAGAGTTGAGCCGACACGAAAGAGACGACCTTTGGAGTTCGAAGAAGGAGAAAAAAGTCTATCTCAAGGTGTCACCCATGAAGGGTGGTGACACGTTTTGGAGTCAAGGGAAAGTTGAAGCCTCGATTCATCGGGCCGTATGAGATACTCGAGAAAGTTGAAGATTTCAGCTTACAAGTTGGCACTACCTCCAATGTTGGCTCAAGTGCACAATGTGTTCCACGTCTCTCAGTTGAGAAGTATGTACCTGACCCTAGTCATGTATTGGATGCTCACCACTTAAGATTAGACCCGACGCATCATATGAAGAAGTACCAATCAGAAATTCTTGACCGGAAGGATCAAGAGCTGAGGAGGAGGATTATTCCTTACGTGGAAGGTTCAGTGGAGCAACCATAGGGAGAATGAGGCAACGTGGGAACTGGAGGAGCAAATGCGCGACCGCTACCCCCCCATCTCTTTGGAGTAGGTACGACAAGTTTCGGGGACGAAACTTTTTGTAAGGGGGGTAGGATGTTATAACCGGTTAAAAAAAAAGAAAAAAAAAAGAAGATAATAACCCAAATAATTAAAATAACTAAACTCTATCCTTTTCCCTAAATTCTATCTTTTCCTTCCTTAATCATCACCCTTAATTCCCTCAAATCTCTCCCACCTCTCTTAATCTCTCATTCAACCCTAATCCTCCCCTCTCTTTACCCCAATTCGGCAGCCACTTTTTTTTCCCTCCCCTCTCTCTCAATTTTCGGCCAAGAAGGAAAAGGAAGAGAAAAGAAGGATCCTTGATCCAAGATTTAAGAGAATGGAGAGATCAAGCGCTCATAGATCATCACACCTTTCTATATCAACTCTTGCTAGGATCGAGGTAGGTGCATATTGATTTTCCCTCAAAACGGTATGAAGGCTTGCGTAGGAAAAATGGTAGTTTATGTGTTGTTGTTGTCGTAATTGATTGGATCTGGTTTATTTGCCCAAGGTGTTTATTTTTCCGTTATTTGTTTTGATGTCAATGTGATCTCGTTGATGTGCGTGCCTTGAAGGGGGTTGAGAGTTCTTAAGCGTATATGGATCGTGGGGATGGGGTGGAAGAACGAATGAGGTTTGAGGAGAGGATTGCAGAAAATTTCAGAATTGGAGTTCTGAAGATCGGGGACATCGATCGATCGACGTCTAGAGGCTGAGGGTTCGATGTGCCTCAGATAGACATCGATCGATCGACTTCCAGAGGGTGAGAGATCGATGTGCCTCAGATGGACATCGATCGATCGACGTCCAGGGGCTGAGGGTTCGATGTGCCTCAGAACCATGTCGATCGATCGACGTCCTGGGGGGCTGAGGGTTCGACGTGCCTCAGAAGTACATCGATCGATCGACGTCAACTGAGTGAGGGTTCGACGTGCCTCAGTTGGACATCGATCGATCGACGTCAGAGGATGACGTCCCACAGTTTTCTTTCCCCTTTCCCCTTGCATTCATGGCACGTGCATTTGCATGAGGTATACTGCGTCTATAGGGCGTGGGTATCGGGATGACTTACCGTGTCTATAGGGCACCGGGGTCATGAGACATACTGCGTCTACAGGGCGTGGGTGTCCAAACGGTAAGTGGTGGCTAGTGACCATGATGCCGGTTTGCATGAGGTATACTGCGTCTATAGGGCGTGGGTATCGGGATGACTTACCGTGTCTATAGGGCACCGGGGTCATGAGACATACTGTGTCTATAGGGCATGGGTGTCGAAACAGCGAATGGTGGCTAGAGACCAAGATGCTGGAGTTAGGACCCGGGGTCATGCATTGCATATATGTTTAGGGACATACTGCGTGACATGATCGTCGTTGCGTGTGACACGTTATTTGAGCATGCATCACGTAATTGCGCATGCATCTTTTGTGGACTGTTACTTTTCGTATAAGACTTATCATGCTGTGTTATGTGCTACGTGCTGATACCAATTTGAGTATGTAAGTATTCATGTTGTTTTGAGAGGCACCTACTGGGTGATTACCATCACTCACTCCTACTATTCCATATGTAGACGATGCGGAGTGTGATTATGTTTTCGTTGAGGATGGAGCCGATACTGTGGAGTGGGCTGATTGACCCGTAGGGAATGACTACGACGAGGACGAGGACAGAATTCTTATATTGTTATTGGGATGAGCAGACATTTTTCTTATCATGCAGTATTACTTTTGGAAACAATATCTCGTATTTAAATTTTAGACTTTTGACCTTGACTTGTAAGGCCTGGTCAGCCTGAGAATAATGGCGTTCTTTTCTTAACGTTATTTAATTTCGAATTTGGTGTTATGACTTATCGTTTCCGCAGAAAGAAAAGGAAAACTTTTCTATGTCAACGCTGACGTGTAGCAGGTTGGTATGACGCCTTGTGTTCTCCTGAGTGAGATACGGCAGGTGCACCGTTACCGAGGATGGAGCTCGGGAGCGGGGCGCTACAACCACGACGCTGGATTTAGGACCCGGGGGCATGTATTGCATATAGGTCTAGGAGCATATTGCCTGACATATTTCTAGTTGCGTGTGACACGTTATTTGAGCATGCATCATGTACTTGCGCATTTTTATGTGGAGTGCTTTACCTTTCAGTATAAGCCATGCTATCATGTTTTATGTGTTAGGTGTTGATATCTTTTTGGGTATGTACTCTTTGTATTGTTTTGAGAGGCACCTACTGGGTGATTACCATCACTCACCCCTACTATTCCATATGTAGCCGAGACGGAGTATGATTATATTTTCCTCGAGGATGGTGCCGATGTCGTGGAGTGGGCCGAGTGACCAGTAGATATGATTGCGGCGAGGGCAGAGATGGGTTGTTTATGATATTCTTGGGGTGACATTGAGATTTATATTTTTACGTTAGTACGTTGAGA
>AP025066.1:19461126-19594130 GCA_036186865.1 Eustoma russellianum | reverse complement strand
TACGTTAGTACGTTGAGACATTTCTTTTAGACTTTTAATTCAGACATTGACTTTGACTGGTAGGGCCTGGTCAGCCTGATAGTGATGTTTTTATTTTATTGAGGTTCATTAAATTCTAGTTAGTGTTGTGTTTAAAAGTTCCGCGAAAAGAAAAAAAAAAATTTCTATGTCAACACTGACGTGTAACAGGTTGAGGTGACGCTTTGTATCCTCCTTAGTGAGATACGGCGGGTGCACTGCTACCGAGGCTAGGGCTCGGGAGCGGGGCGCTACAGGTGGTATCAGAGCCCAGGCTTCAGATACGCCTCGGGAACGTGAGATTAGTTAATCACCCCTAGAAATAAGTGACGATCTGTTTTCAAATGATATTTTAACTTAAATAAAATGAAGTAGACATAAGCTATGATTGGGTTTCGGGTGGTGTGTGCCGTTAATGGGTATACGTTATAGGCTACCGTTGTGCCCTCCAAATTTTATATCTCTTTACGACACTCTTAAACTTAAATTTTGTATAACATGTTTTGACATGTCTACAGACAATGCCACCACGACGTGAACCACCAGGGAATGGAGGACATAACGGAGACGAGCATCATGGACAAGGGGCGATCCCCCAAAACCTTGCTGATACGCTGGCCAATCTGACGGCCTTGATAGCTAATCAGCAACACAGATGGCGCAACAATACACTCAGATGGCACAGCAACAGGCACAGATCGCTCAGATACTTCAGCAAACTCAACAGCAACAACAACAACCACCGCCACCGCCACCGCAGCAAGGCTTGCGGTTCTACTACAGGGAGATGTAGAACTCCCGGATACCGAGGTTCAGAGGTACCACTCGGCCTGAGGAAGCCGAGATCTGGCTCAAAAATGTGACCGAACAGATAAGGCTTATACAGGTACCTGCGGATCTGAAAGTGGAGATAACGACCCCATTTCTGGAAGGGGAAGCTGAGAGATGGTGGAATAGAGTAAAGCGTAGATTGACTCCACCGGTGACTTGGGAGCAGTTTGTGGAGGAGTATAAGAAGCACTATATCCCGAGCAGCGCTATTCAGAGAAGGATGGCAGAGTTCCAGATGCTGACACAGGGGTCCATGACAGTCGATCAGTATTCTGAGAAGTTTCACGAGCTGGGTCAGTACATGTCATGTATCATGGACAATGAGGAGGCCAAGATGCTGAAGTTCCAGACCGGTTTGAGTTTTCGCATCCAGCAGGCTATTGTTTGTGCGGAGCCCACGACATTTGAGGGACTACTGGAGGTATGCAGACGGGTTGAGAGGAACTTGGATAGAGCTGCTGCACTGGATAGACTTAAAAGACCCCGTGAGGATTTGCATGCTGGCAGATCGGGGAGATGGCTGAAGGTGCCCCGACGCCCTCAGTCCGGGCAACCTTTCCGGCCAGAACGACAACAGGGTACAGCGAGTCAGATACCGATGATTGAGGGACCGGTATCGACCGATGCGCAGCCAGTGAAGCTGTGGCACCTGCCTCACAGTGTACACTGTGCGGACGTATTCATCCGGGGCAATGTTGGAAGGCTCAGAGGGCTTGCTATAATTGTGGGAAGCAAGGACATCTCGCCAGGGAATGCTCTGCACCAGCTCAAGTAAATCCGCAGACTCAGGCACAACAGGGAACCCGAGGCCGGACCAATGCTCGGGTCCATGCAATGACAGATGCAGAGGTCGATGAGTCGGGCGACGTGGTTACAGGTATATTTATTTAAATATTTAAATTCGAAGTTGCATTCTGTGCGCTGCTATTGCGTGTTAGGTGCTAAACCTTAAATGTGTTAGGTGTGATTTTAATTAACAAAGTACCAGCCAATGTTCTGTTCGATAGTGGGGCGAGTCACTCGTTTATGGCAAAGAGGTTTGCCAAGAATCTGGATGTTCTCCCTGAATGGCTTGAGACTCCCTACCGTACACAAGCCGCTGGCGACCAAGTACTCGTGTCCCATCATCATTACAAGGGATGTGAATTAGAGATTAACGGTCTGCAGTTCTCTGCGACCTTGATACCGATCCGGATGTACGACTTTGACATTATTCTGGGCATGGACTTTTTGGCAAAGTATCATGCCAATATTGATTGCCGACGACTCCAGGTCAGCATGAAGACACCGGAGTCGTGGGAAACTACTTTTCAAGGGAACTCTAAATTGAAGAAGGCACCTCAGAAGATCTATCTGACTGCAGCTCAGGCTTTCCGAGCACTAAAGAAAGGAGGAGAGGGATTTCTGATTTTCTCAATGGGTGTCGAGAAGGAGGTTCCACAGATTGACCAAATTCCCGTAGTAAAGGAATTTACAGACGTTTTTCCTGAGGAGCTACCAGGACTACCTCCAGAAAGAGAGGTAGAGTTCGAGATTAATCTTGTACCCGGTGCTGAACCCATTTCCAGGGCACCCTACCGCATGGCACCAGCAGAACTCAAGGAGTTGAAGGAGCAGTTACAGGAACTGCTGGACCGTAAATTTATTCGGCCCAGCGTATCACCTTGGGGTGCTCCAGTCCTGTTTGTGAAAAAGAAGGATGGAAGCATGAGATTATGCATAGATTACCGGGAGCTCAATAAGATCACCATCAAGAACAAGTATCCATTACCTCGAATCGAGGATCTCTTTGATCAGCTACGGGGGGCTAAAGTATTTTCCAAAATTGATTTACGATCCGGTTACCATCAGTTGAGGATCAAATCAGGGGATACAGCAAAGACTGCTTTCCGAACACGTTATGGCCACTACGAATTCCTGGTTATGCCTTTCGGATTGACCACAGCCCCTATTCTTGCTCAGCCCTCCGCGTCAGAAGGGTTTGTCATTTACAGTGACGCTTCTAAGAACGGGCTAGGATGCGTGTTGATGCAAAACGACAAGGTCATTGCGTATGCTTCACGACAGCTAAAGCCCTATGAGCAGAACTATCCGACTCATGATCTGGAGCTAGCAGCGGTGGTGTTCGCATTGAAAATCTGGCGCCACTATTTATATGGAGTGAAGTGCGAAGTGTTCACTGATCATAAAAGCCTTAAGTATCTGTTCACGCAAAAGGAGTTGAATATGCGCCAAAGGAGATGGTTAGAGTTATTGAAAGATTATGATTTGACCATCAGCTATCACCCAGGGAAGGCCAATCGGGTTGCGGATGCCTTAAGTAGAAAATCGAGCCATGCTCGGCAAGCGACTCTTGAAAGGGAAATGGCAGAGTTTGACTTGGATCTTGTGGATTCTACTGCAGATGTTCTGGCAGCACTGATTATCACTCCAACTCTAGTGGATCAGATTAAGGAAGCACAGAAAGATGACGCCGCAATTAGGGATATCCGAGAAAGAATGCTGACCAGCCAGGTAGATGGATTTCAGGTTCATGATGACAGCAGTATGTGGTACCAAGGAAGGTTGTGCGTGCCGGATGTTGAGGACCTCAGGAGGGAATTGTTGAAAGAAGCACATAATTCGAAATTGTCTATCCATCCTGGTGCTACAAAAATGTATAATGATCTGAAGAAACATTATTGGTGGAACGGCATGAAGAGGCACATCGCTGAGTTTGTGGAAAGGTGCCTTGTTTGCCAACAAGTTAAGGTAGAACATCAGAGGCCGGGTGGACTGATGCGACCACTGGAGATACCCGAATGGAAGTGGGAGCATGTAACAATGGACTTTGTGGTTGGACTTCCGAAGACAAGAAATGGAAATGATGTGAGATGGGTAATCGTGGATCGATTGACAAAATCTGCTCATTTCTTACCTATCCCTACCGGACTTACTATGGAGAGGTTAGTGACTATGTACATCGACAACATTGTCTGCCTTCATGGAGTGCCAGTCAGTATAGTATCTGATCGCGATCCGAAGTTTACTTCTCAGTTCTGGGCAGCCTGTCAGAAGAAAATGGGGACTGAGTTACGATTGAGCACTGCTTTCCACCCTCAGACCGATGGTCAGTCTGAGAGGACCACTCAGACCCTGGAGGACATGCTGAGGGCGTGCGCGTTGGATTTCAAGGGGAACTGGGACAGCATGCTTAAGTTGATTGAGTTCTCCTATAATAACAGCCATCACAATGCCATAGGCATGGCACCATTCGAGGCCTTGTATGGACGTAAGTGTAGGTCACCTGTTCACTGGGACGAGGTTGGCGAGCGTGTGTTGACGGCCCCTGAGATAATTGAGCAAACTAAAGAAAAGGTGAAACTGATTCGTGAACGTCTTAAGACGGCTCAGGATAGAAGTAAGAGTTGGGCCGACATGAAGAGACGACCTTTGGAGTTCGAGGAAGGAGAAAAAGTCTATCTTAAGGTATCACCTATGAAGGGTGTGACACGTTTTGGAGTTAAAGGGAAGTTGAAGCCTCGTTTTATTGGACCTTATGAGATACTCGAGAAGGTTGGAGACTTGGCCTACAGACTGGCGCTACCCCCGATGCTGGCTCGGGTACACAATGTATTTCACGTCTCACAGTTGAGGAGGTACGTATCCGACCCAAGTCATGTGTTGGATGCTCAGCCACTTAAGATCAGGCCAGATGCTTCCTATGAAGAGGTACCGATCAGAATTCTTGACCGGAAGGATCAGGAGCTAAGAAGGAGGATTATTCCCTATGTAAAAGTTCAATGGAGCAACCACCGGGAGAATGAAGCGACATGGGAACTAGAAGAGCAAATGCGCGACCGCTATCCCCATCTCTTTGAGTAAGGTACGGCAAGTTTCGGGGTCGAAACCTTTTGTAAGGGGGGTAGGATGTTATGACCGTATAAAAAAGAAAAAAAAATTAATTAATGATAAATATAAAAAAAAGTTGTGCCGTGTGATATATATGGGTGGAAAAAAAAAGATATAATAATTAACCAAATCCTATCCCAAACCATTAATTAAACCATATCCCTAATTTCCCTCACTTATCATCCCACACTTTATTCCCCAATCTCTTATTAATATATATCAAACCCTAATCCCCTCCCCTCTCTCTCAAAAAGTAACGCAGCCTCTCCTCTCCCCCTTCCCCATCAAAACTTGCGGCATCTAGTACAGTAAAAACAAAAAAAAAAAAACTTTTGATCCAAGGCTTCAAGAGGAGTGGAAACCACAACCACACCATCACCATCACCATCATCTCTCGTATATAAAAGTCTTGCTGGGATTGAGGTAGGTGCATACTATTTATTCCCTCAAAATGGTATGAAGATTGCATGCTCAAAACGGTATTTTTATGTGTTTATTGTTGTTCTTTTATGCTTGTTTCATTCATGATCCTATTGATGTATCACAAAGTGTTTATTTTTGTTCTTCTATTCATGATTTGAATATGATCCTGTTGATGTATTCTCCTTTGTGATATTAATTGTTTATGTGTTGTAATGGATGATTGCTTTTTTTTGGATTTTCGGCATGCTATAATAATAATAAAAAAAAAGAAATTTTCGATGGGCCATTTTGGCCAGTTCCGTGTGATAATGTATATATATTAAAAAAAAAAGACACACAAAGGGTTGGCCATTCGGCCAAACCCATAATTGCATATATTAAATAATAATAAAAAAAAATATAATAAGAAAGAAAGGGGGCTGGCCTTTCGGCCGAACCCCAAGAGATAAAAAAAATTAATTAAAAATTAGTTACTTAATTAACTAAGTAAAAAAAAAGTGGGGGCCGAAGCCAAATGTTTCTTTTAATATTAATTTGTTTTTTTTAGTATTACGTATAAAAGGGGGGGGATAATAACACAAAAAAGGGAGGGTTTGGCCTTTTTCGGCCGAACCCAATTTAAATAATAATAATAATAATAATAATAATAATAATAATAATAATAATAATAATAATAATAAAAGGCAAATGGTTTGGCCAGTTCGGCTGAACCCAATTTTAAAAAAAGAAAAGAAAAAAAGGAAATAAAATAAAATAATAAAACAAGTAGACTAAGTAATGGGAGATGGACGTGGTACAGAGGAAAGTAATGGGGGCGGCTGTGTGGTGTTCCTGCATTCATGGCACGTGCATTGCATGAGGTATACTGCGTCTATAGGGCGTGGGTATCGGGATGACTTACCGTGTCTATAGGGCACCGGGGTCATGAGACATACTGCGTCTATAGGGCGTGGGTGTCCAAACGGCAAGTGGTGGCTAGAGACCACGACGCTGGATTTAGGACCCGGGGGCATGCATTGCATATAGGTCTAGGAGCATATTGCCTGACATATTTCTAGTTGCGTGTGACACGTTATTTGAGCATGCATCACGTACTTGCGCATTTTTATGTGGAGTGCTTTACCTTTCAGTATAAGCCATGCTATCATGTTTTATGTGTTAGGTGTTGATATCTTTTTGGGTATGTACTCTTTGTATTGTTTTGAGAGGCACCTACTGGGTGATTACCATCACTCACCCCTACTATTCCATATGTAGCCGAGACGGAGTATGATTATATTTTCCTCGAGGATGGTGCCGATGTCGTGGAGTGGGCCGAGTGACCAGTAGATATGATTGCGGCGAGGGCAGAGATGGGCTGTTTATGATATTCTTGGGGTGACATTGAGATTTATATTTTTACGTTAGTACGTTGAGACATTTCTTTTAGACTTTTAATTCAGACATTGACTTTGACTGGTAGGGCCTGGTCAGCCTGATAGTGATGTTTTTATTTTATTGAAGTTCATTAAATTCTAGTTAGTGTTGTGTTTAAAAGTTCCGCGAAAAGAAAAAAAAAATTTCTATGTCAACACTGACGTGTAACAGGTTGAGGTGACGCTTTGTATCCTCCTTAGTGAGATACGGCGGATGCACTGCTACCGAGGCTAGGGCTCGGGAGCGGGGCGCTACACTTAGTAAGAATAATTATGGTCGTGATTAAAGCTGTTATGTTTCCTGTACCTAATAAAGCATATTATATTGTTTACTCCATCTACGTATTAAGGATATTTGTATATGAAAACTATTTATGTTTAATAAAATGCCTTCACTAGTGTATATTTTTATTATTACATTATCTATGCAGGTATATATAGAGGTGGAAGTCTCACTGGAAGCAAACTCTCTATCCTTTGGGATGGATGTATTGTTTGCTTGTCTATCCTCTTCTCCAAATCCTAACGATAACTTTTGATGTTATTGGGATATAATGGGTATGTTTGTTGTTGGTGCATATGACAACTATTAAAAAACTTATTTGTGTTTGTTCTTTTATTTTTATTTTCTCCACACTTTCTGATAAAGTTTTAACTTACTTTTTTATTTTTCGTAATGCATAAGAAATAACTTTTGTAAGAGTTAGTGAAGTTATTTTTAAAACCGATTATTTTATATTAAAGATCATGTTACAGTGATTAGAATAAGTAATGTATTGAATATTTTATACTATCTGTATTGATAAGTCAAAAATAAAAAAATAAAACATTTACTTACATCATTGAAAAATACAAAATGAAACATGAAAATGAAAGAACAAATGGAGACAGACTTTTCGTGTTACCAAAGGTATACACTAAATTCTAGCAATCATTATCAATTGAAAGAAGATCAAGGGAAAACTTTATTAGCATCATACGATTAAATAGTAAGTTTATGGCTTTTACTCATGAGTTTGATTCCATTGAAATGATGAATCTTTATTAGAAGATGGGATCTTCTTACCTTTTTTTTCCTCATCCTATTGTCCAGCATTCGACATTTGGTAGTAGAGATGCTGAGGATGAGATATTCTCATCTTTTTCCTCTTCACCCCACTGTCCACCGCCAGACACTTGATAGTAGGGGTGGTGAGGCTAGATGAGGGTCATCTGCATCTAACTTCACCATCTCTTACTGCCACGTGTCGGACGATGAACAGTGGAGGGAGAAGAAAAGGGTGAAGAGATCCGGTGTTTAATTTATCAACGATAAGTTTTGAAATCTGTCCAAATGATTTGACAATTCATACTTTAAACTTCATGATAATTTTTTGTCTCAACTTAAAAGATAGAACGGCGCTCAAAAAAAAAAAAAGAAAAAAAAAAAAGAAAAAGCGCACACTTAAAAACAGAAGAGACTATGAGAGTCGGAACCTTTAGTCATTTAGTTAGAGTTTTATCATATTTTTTATATTTATTCAAACACATTTCACGATTTATTTATTTTCGTATCAACTGGTTTTTTTCCATAGATATTAAAGTTTCATCATAAGGCAAAACTAGCTACTTTTGCATTAAAAAAGCTGCTTCCTCCCGCTCATCACACGCACTATATGTGATATATATATGTGTGTGTGTATATGTGTGTGTGTGTATGTATATGTGTATATGTATGTATATGTATTGACGTAGAAGCTAGACTAAGTATAACAATTCCTCTTTGTTTGTTGAGGTTACGTCATGTAAGATTAAAGCGTTTATAGTCGTTAGGTATTATAGACCTTTTTTCCAATCATAAAAGTGTTTTCCCTTCCCCCCTCGGCTGTGTGAAAGATATCAGATATGGGCGTGCAGATGAAATCTTATTCGCAGCAATATGTTTAAAGGAAAAGAAGTCGGTACTTCAAACAACTGATAAGGTTGCTGTGACTTTAAAGTCACGGTTTGAACCACAAAAATAGTCTATTACATAAAATATAGTGTAAATCTGTATACATCAGATCACGAAGTAATTCGACACCTGTCGTACTCTATACAAACACAGAAGCCTATTAAACTGAAATCAGCACGACATTTTTAAAGGGAAAAAGAAGATGAAAAGTCATCAATAATAAAGTGGATGAGTTAATAGAATCTTGGGGGGATTTTCCAAAGCATTAAAGAAGACTAGTTGGATAGTAGCATTATCTTTTTCTCACTATGTTACGCAATGAAAAATCTATTGAATTGGGAGGCATAAATAGGAAAGTCATTTTAAAGAACAGAATCATGATGATTTGTGGCATAGGCCCTCTGCTCTATTTAGTAATTACTCTTTCTGAGGGATGCTTAATTTCTACAGTCAGAAGAGTAATGGCTTCATTTATTATTATTATTTTTCCTTCAAGATTTGGATTATCTCTCTCTTTTCTCGGTTTGCATTTCGATGCCTTCGATCTTTTCTGTTAAGTCAAATCTCGACTTTTCGCCTTTTGGGTGCCTTTGGAAAAAGGAGGACACTCTTTGGTACATTTTTTTTTGTTGAATTTAATAACAACAATAATATTCTTTTGTTATAAATGATATTTTTTTTTAAAAAAAAATCTTTTACGAGTATACACCATATCCCGATATACATGTTATACATACAATAATTCCAGGGTGTAATAAATCAAAGTCTAGATTTTTAACCAAATTCAAACTTGCTTTTATTGCAAACATGTATCTCGGTGTCTATTAAACCGTGATGTTGTGCATTCACATCATGATCCTGGTACGTAAATGTATCAAAATAGTCAAATCTTATCAAAATATATCACTATCTCAATCTTTATATCGTACCATCGATATAGTGGTTTTATCATTGTTGAGTCGTGATGGGTAGGTCTGTTAATGAACCGAGCTACTCGTCAAGCTCGGTTCGCTCGGATCGTGTTCGGATCGATCTGGGTTCGGTAAGGGTTAAACGAACCAGAGTTCGAACCAAGTCTGTGGTTCGGCTATTATATAAACGAGCTCGAAAAAGCTCGTGAACATCTTTTTGGCTCGTTTATTTTAATATTTAAGCAAATTTTAACCCCCTCCCCCCACTTTCTCTTTCCTTTCGCTTTCGTTTCTCAATCGATCGAAACAGAAAAATACCGATGCTAACCATAATCCCTAAATTCCGTCTTCTTCTCCATGCTGTAGCCGTCGTCTCAGGCGAACATCAATCAACGAAACCACCCTCTCCAGTATCCAGACTCCTGCATTACATCTATCTGGAGTATATCTGTGTTCCTCTTCTTCACCTCCGCAAGAAACTTTCCATTTGTTTAATCAATCGAGAATCGTGAAACCCTTCTTCATCTCCGCAAGGTTCTTCTTCTTCTCCCTTATATTGACTAACGAGTGTGCTATATATCACTGTAAGTCAGCTCTTTTATTTTCTGACTATCTTCAATGGTTTTTTTCCCTCACAGATCCCAATCCGCTTGTGGTAGGCTGGCAGCATACATCTTGTCATATTCTGGAGAGAAAGTTTAAGGCTTTAAGTCAAGGTCCTTGTATATATCCAAGACTATTGTTTGTAAGTTGTTTCGGCATTTTATTGTAAAACTGTGAAACTGTGATGCTTGAGTAACTGAGTTACAATTTTCGTCCCATCTGCTGATGGCCTGATGTTTGAGTTACTAATCTTTTGTGCTTTGTATAATGCACAGTAACATGTTTTTTCCAATAGTATTGTCTATGTTTGTTGTTGTATTGTGGTCATGGCAAATTTTTTTGTAATTTTCTAATGCATGCTATGCATACTATCCCTGTCAAAAACGAAATTGAAACAAACCCAGGTTGGCACAAACTAAATAGTTAAGTGCAGCTTGAAGTTTTGGTTTCCGGAATGATGTCTTGGGTTCAACAAGAAAACTGACCAAATCAAACGGAGTCTAGCCCTGTCTCTGGTGGTTCTGCCTTTTTGTTTGAAAGGAGTCCTTGCATTTTATTTTTCCAATAGTGTTGTCTATGTTTGTTGTTGTATTGTATCGTGGTTTTGTCAAAAACGAAATTGAAACAAACCCAGGTTGGCACAAAATGAATAGTTAAGTGCAGCTTAAAGTTTTCTTTTATGTCCAGAAACGTCATCAACATAATTTTGTATTGTGGTTTTGGTGATCAACATAATTTTTAGTGTCTCTTCTTTTATGTCCAGAAACGTGAGCAAACATGAGCATATTTTATTATCTCTTTTGCTATTGAGCCATCTATGGTGACTAAAGTTTTGTCTTTCTGTTGATTGATTCAGTTCACTGTCATGTTGTTGTGTAACAGATTGTATTGTCATGGCAAGCAACAAAGTGCAAAGTGTTGATTCTATTGAGCGGGAAATTGACTGTTGAAAGTCTTGTTTGAAGAATACAGAGTTACCCTTACAAGTGGAGGATCAACACATTCGTCGTCACAAACAAGTTTGAATGTTGCTTCATCCAGCAAGGGTAAATCTAGCCTATGTTGGGAAAGCCTGGGGGACATCGGTTATATAAGCGACGATGAAGCACCTAGTACTCTTTCAGAGGTGGATATATATTTGGATGAAAAGAAATTAAAAGCCTCACCAGACTTGGATGTGTTGGAGTGGTGGAAAATGAATAGTGGGCACCTTAATATTCTTTTAAAGGTTGCTCGTGATCTTCTATATGTTCCAGTTAGTACAGTTGCCTCAGAGTCTACCTTCAGTGCCGGTAGACGCGTCATAGATGATTATCGATCGAGTCTATCAGTTGGGACGGTGGAGATAATCTTGTGTGCCGGCGATTGGGTACGACAGTCGAGGAATGCAATGAAGGTACATTATACCCATAATTTGTAACTTTATTATTTTAGTTTACTTATTATTTTTTAATACTTGTTGTAATTGTTCTTTATTTCTTTAGACGGACACGGATGATCAGAATGCATGGGAGGAGATTATATTACCAGATTGATTGTAAGCACTTTGTTCCGTATTTCCATTGTTTGTGTGCTTTATTATTATTAGTAAGACATGTGTATTAGTTTTGCAAATTGCAGAACACTAAAATTTTCATTAACTGCAAGTTTAAAGCTGTTGTGCTGATTTGCTTCTTCGAAGATTATGTTAAAGGATTTGTTTATGAGCTGACTTCTGCAGGAGTATTTTCAAGAAAGATGAATTAGGCATAGATATAGCTCACATTATGTTGCCTGGATTGTTGGCCTTAGGCTTGTTCTTGCTTTTTCTTGTCTTTTCTATTCTGATGACAGAATAAGGGGGTATTTCAAGTGAGCATTAGGTTTGTTCTTGTTGGCCTTAGGTTTGTTCTTCCTGCTGTTGGAGTTGCTATTGATGCTGTTGGAGTTGTTCTTTCATGTTGAATTGAAGTGATTGAGGTTGTTAAAGATCGTCATTTGTTGGTATCGCTGAAGGCAAGTTTATAGTTGATAAATCTAAGTATTCGACTGTTTGGAATTAGTGAAAGACTAAAGCTGTCTTGTTTATTTCTGGCCTCTGGGCTTATTGGAATTACTGCATAAATTTGCAATCTTGATTAATTTTGATTGAAGGCTTCTGATTTCTGGTTCATGTTATCTGAGTTTTGGAGATCTGGGTATGGCAAAGTTAGCTTTTGCAGTGAGTTTTTTATCGGATTGTGCATTTGTGACGGAGGGTATCTACAAGGATTTTCTGAGCTGCACAACCATGATCATTAGCCAGGGTGATTTTGTTATTTGGGCTCACGTTGGATTTGATGTAACTTCCTTAGTTTAGCTCTCGGCTTGTAAGTTGCGTCAAATTAATACTTTGAAAGCTGATGTAAATTGTAGTTAAAGACTCGGAGAGAGTACTTTGGCTTTTGATTTGATATAATGTTAATTATGGAGAGTTGATAGGTCATGTTATGCTATTGTCTTTACCTTTTTAGTCAACAAACTCCAAATGCTGCTGGGTCAAGAGTGGTTTGTACTTTGTTGCAGGGGTTAGATTCTAGTCTAAGTTTGATGCTGCTGGACGTGTCCACTTCTACCAAGTTGGATTGGTCAGCCATCAATTATTTACCATTTTAGCTGTCAATTGTTGGTGAGCCTAGACACGCTATCAAATGAACTTTTTGTTTGTTTTGAAACACATTCAAGCCCACTCTCTATGTATGTTTGTAGACACACACGAGCCCAAAAAACAAGCCGAACGATCTCCTCGAGTACAACGAACGAACACTATGTAGTTCACGAATAGGTTCGGCTCGTTTGATAACTCAACGAGCCGAGTACGAACCGTCACAATTATGCTCGTTTAAAATCCGAGCCTGTTCGGCTCGTTTGACATTTCTGGCAAGCCGAGTTCAAACATGTCCAAACTCGGCTCGTTTTGTTCGTTAACAGGCCTAGTGATGGGTCAAATCCGATCCTTGATCGAAAAATGGACCGTTAGATTGCCGAAAATCAGTTCTCAGAAAAAATCTGCTTCATTTTAGTCTCTTATGTCAACTTTGAGTGGATTTTCTATCGATTTTACGTGAAAGATTTTTTTGGCCGAAGTGACAAAAATATGTATGGTAACGTAAATAACTTTTTCCACCAATGCTCATAACAATTTTCAGGCTAACAAAATATAGTTGGGCCTAATTTACTGGTTGAAAACGGCTATATGGGTTTTAGTTATGGGCTACCAGGAGTAGATCCCCAGATTTTGTATTTTAGTGACAATCTTTTTCTTTTATGCTTTACTCGTCTCACATAAAGAGTCATTCTTTTATTAGATTGTTTTATATTATGTGATTTTTTTTCATATTATCTTTATTAATATCAAAACTTAAAAACACACTAAATGTTAAACTACAATACAACAAAAATGAGATTATTTTGTAGTTTTAAAGATTAAATAACACATATATTCCTTTAGTAAGTTTGAACATTCAAAATAACTCCAGTTTGAGATCGAAAGAGTATCTGAAAAGTTAGGTAGTTCTTTTTTTTTGTTTGTTAGAGGAGTATTGTGAGGATATGGAAAATAATTTTTAATTACAAAGGCATAACAGTATTTTCATTCTCTAATTAGCTTTAGTCATAATATATAGATGAAAAAGTAAAAAATGAAAAGAGAATCGGTTCTTCTTTACGTAAAAGATTTTCCTCTACGGTAGGATGAGAAAGGAATTGCCAACTCTATATCTATTGGAATGGATGTATTGTTTGTCTGTTTCTCATCTTTTCCAGAACTTAGTGGTAGCTTATGATGTCGTTGAAATATACTAGGTATGGTTGTTGTTTTTTAACACGAGAAAGAAATTGGCAACAACTTCCCTTTTCTTCAAGAATTCTTAGCCAATCAATAAAAGAGTAATCAAAATCTAACAACAGACTTGGAACCAGTGTGTCGCAATAATTCTTTTGCAGATAAGTTTATAGCTTTTGATGGGTTATTGAGTCTCCTTCAAAGTTGGAGTTTTTATGGAGGATTGACGAGAAATTGGAGATAAAATAGTGGAGATGTTAGACGTTTGAGATTTCCTCTCATGCATAGGTTGATTTAGTTGCTAGAGAAGCTTTGAGTTCAGGGAAAAATTGTTGCTGGTTTCATTATATGGCTTGTAGATTTCTTGGGGATAGGATCCCCTCACCTCAAGAGGGTGCGGTGACGTGTGACCGCGCGACACGTGGCAGCAAGAGGGATGGTGAGGCTAGATGCAGGTGACTCTTATCTAGCCTCACTACCCTCTCTTGCTGTCACGTGTCGCGTGGTCACAAAGGGGGTGAGGAAAGTGGGGGTGAGGAAATCCCAACCCGATTTCTTGTCTATGGTCTTAGGTTGTTGTTTGTTGATGTTTATTGAGCGCAAAATAATGTTTAGGCATGATATTGATGATTAGGATTATGATTGGGGTTTAGTTAGGGATATATGTTCGATTGGTATGAGATTTGAGTGTGTTTGGAAGTGTAAGAATAGTAGAAAACTGCATCTGCGGTAACAAGAAGCAGTCTCCAAGTTGTGAAGAGCGCTCCTCCAAAACAGAAGAAATAAGAGCTCTCATACAATAAAGAGCGCTCCTTAAAAATGTTAAGAGACTCCTCGCCTTTTGAGAAGATGACTGATAGTGTTTTGTTCATATCCACAGTTTTAGAATTCCAATTAAGGTGACTTAAAACATGTTTGAAACTTCAGTTTGAGCTCTACAACTATTATTGCGTAAACAAAACCAGATTAAGTCTACAAGTAGGTATAGTTTACATGTCAAAGCTACATAATTGGTTTAGGCGTATTTGGATCTACGGGACTCCAGATGATTTAAAAGGCATTTGAAACCTATTTTGACGATCTATAAGTTCCCTTTACATGGTAAGATTCAAATCTTCTGTTATTAAAGGTGAAATTTTGGTGCAAGGTATTATACGATAGAATGCATGTTTTTGTATTCATGGCGTAGTGATGTTTATTGATTGACTTGTTATAATTGCATGAATGTATGAACACGACTTACACCTGATTGATAATAAATAATACATGGCATACAATGCATAAAGTATGACAAAAGTAAAGATGAAACCCCTTGAATGAATATGATAAACCAATGTCACATTAAATTCAAACCTTGTGAGTTTGGTAGAGTATACGTGTTAAGTGTAAAGACAAACTTCTTAACAAGTAACATGATAATCATGTCACAGACAATAGTAAACCCCATGCTATGTCAAGTTACGATTAAAAGTGTGTGATCATATCTGATGAGGTCCAAGTAGCTGGGATGGAGAGGGAGGAAGCACGTCCATGGTGTTTAGATAATGATTTTCAAGGTCAATTAACAAGAGATGGAGCATGCCTTGCACGACCTTGTTCATATATTCGTGGAGTTTTACGCGTTTATGGTCTTGCACGACCTTGTTTTTTTGTCTAGCTTGCACTTTTTGATTATTCTATTTTAAAATCACTTTAGAAGGTTTTTAGAAGGTTTGGAGTGTTTAAACCATGAGTTAGAAGTGTGTTAAGTGGACTTTCCAAAATGTGGACAAACCCTAGTTTTTTTGATTTCAACAAGATGACCCCTTGGCGGTTTTCTAGTCATATCTCATACGTCAGACATTGGATTAGAATGATTTCAAATGCCATGGATATCTTACATCTTTATCTACAACTCTCAAGCACACATCATCATTAGGTTGAACTTCTAGAAGGCTAAAATACCGCGTGGAATTTAGACAGGTTTTGAAGAGTTTTAGTTTAAGTAGGATTCATTTTTTCCCTATCTAGCTAAGGTTTTGCCTATTTAAATGGCTCGTATGCACGAAATTTATTCAGGTTTCCTCAATAAATTTCCAGAATTTCGATTGTCTCTTTGAGAGCACAATTTGCAAGTGGGTTCTTGATGAAGACGTGGAGCACAACTCACAAGTAGAAGACATGCAGAGGGTCAGAGAGGGAGGAAGCATGTTCGAGGAGGCGCCAAAGTGTCCAGTCACTAGAAGCAAAGCGAAAGAAATGAAGCTGGACATTATCTCGATACTTGCGGTACTTGTGTGACAATAAGAGGACAATGTAGCTGAGTATTGGTGGTATCCTTTAGAGCCTCAAAATCAGATTTGATGAAGGAAGAAAGAGCATAGGATGGAGGATGGATTGGGTGCAACGTCTAGGCGTGCTCATGTATTGATCATGTGTAACAGGTCTTGCATGGCCTAGTTTTTGACCGTCATGGCTTGTACTATTTTATAATACATTTTGGAGTCATATTACAGGTTTTAGAGTGTTTTAGACAATAAAAACATGCCTTAAAAGATAGGAAAATAGGCTTTCTAAATTTGGAAAAAATCCTAAAAAGTAGGGTTTTCACAAGATGACTCTATCTCGGTATTTTGACCATAACTCTCTCATAAGACGTCTTTTTGAGGTGATTCAAGATGTTATGTAAATTAGACATATAGGGATACAACTTTTGAGAAGATCTCATTGACAGATTTGGTCCTTAGGAAACCAAGCTAACGCGTGGAAAACTGCATATATGTTGAGATGATAATCTTCAAGTAGAAGACATTTCTATCTCTTGTAAATTAAGTTTGGCATAGTAGGGCTATATGTACGAGCGGCCCTGCTACCTAAAAACACTAGGTTTGAATGAATTTATTTTATTTTTGGCCAAAGGCTGCCCAGGAAGGTCCATCATTGTGTTTTCTTTGATCATCGATCAAAACTAGATTCTATATCAACATCTTGAGCGAATGTTGTGGGAGAATCGAATCCTACCATCTTGAAGACACGTATTAGGGGTGGTTTGTCATTTTTGGATCATGCACAAGCTTCAAGGAGGCAGATATAGCTCATTCAAAAGAAAAGGCACACGACCAATGGTGGTTGTTGAACCATTTTTGTCATCGAATAAGGTTTATTGTAGAAAACACGTTTAGAACAAAGAAAAGGTCCCTTATTTTGGCGTGAGACGTGTATCAATTTGGTATCATAGCCAAGGTTCCTCGTTGTAAAATCTTATTTTCTATTCGGTCATATTTCCTATTACCATCCATTCTCCACCATCATTCAAAAAAAATTGTTCGGCCGCCTACCCCATCCATCAACCGTTAGAATTTATTTTTGTTCACTTATTACACTATGGTTTTGTATGCAATTGTGCTGAAATTATTTCTCATTGAATTACATATCACTTGGCCTAATTGCATATTAAAAAAAAGGATTCGACTGAAACCCTAACATACACCAAATAGGGTTCTGCATCTAAAGTATGCATCTTTTATTTGTATCTTGGACTCAACTTATTATCTCTTGTGTCTTTCTTATTGATTTGAGACCCTAGGACTTGCATCTAGACACACATCAGCCGCACATACAAAAAAATTGTCTAAAAAGCTACCTAGTCTTATTTTGAATCCCAGTTGCTAAGAAGCTCTTAGTTATAGTTGGTTCTTGTTTGTGAAATAATTGTGTGAATTCTAGTTGGTTTGTGGTGTATCAAAGTCGTCCCTACCGAAAACCTAAAAAACCAAATAGCCATCAAAATATCAAAAAGACTATAAACTTACCCACACACAAATCATTCAGCCAGCACCCCGAAAACAAGCAGCTCCACACCCCAATTCAAGAGCCTAAACAATACAAAACCTAATCCTTAAATAAAATCCCATATACTCGGGCAAACCCTAAATAACTCCCTCAAACACCCAACCCAACATGCAACCAGTCCTTACACTATCTAAACCCTTATCTCCAGCCTTAATTACCCCCATCAAAAGTACCCCCTAAACATCCCCATCCGATGGCAATCACAAAGGTAAAATTGATACACAATTCAACACAAGCTAAAGCGAAGCGTGGGAATTTGAAGAGAGCCTTGAAGTACATCAACACAAATCAATGAGGCATTGTTTAGGGAACTGCTCTTTTGTTCAGAAAAAATAGAGGCAAAAAGAACAGAAAGTGTGAATTTCGTCTAAATATATATTTAGCAAAGATATATTCATTCTAGTTTGGTGCATTACTAAGAGGAATGATTAAAGCCACACGGGTATCACCTAATAATCATTGTTGCTATTATCGAAACTTTAACTGGCCTAAGCTATAAAATATCTTTGCTAAATATATCATTGTTGCTTCGTCTTCATTTACCTTGGCATCCATGGTACCCTCCTCTTCAGTGCATAACTCAATGTGCACCTTAAAAAACAACGACCTTTCTGAACTATGTCAACATTAAAAGGTTGACAAGAGTACTTTTGCTCCCATTCTTCCCCTTCCTCATCAAACTGCTAATGACCCCCCAACTGGCTACGAAGCAGTTTATGAGGAGTTTTTTAGATCTGGCTTTAATTTACCCATTCCAACTCCCTTACTCTAAATACTATTCTGTTACAAACTTAGGCTTCCCCAAATAACGTCCAAGGGACTGAAAATTATCCTCAGTTATCTGCTTTATCTAAGAGCATCTGAGAAGAGCTTCTCACTAGCAGTTTTTAGGGAGATATTTGTATGTAATCAGGAGGGCAATTGGTATAATTTTGATAGGAGATCTCAGAGTAGTAGGGGATCTTTTGTCATAAACCTTCCCTATTCTTTCAAAGATTGGAGGGGGAATTTCTTTTTTTGTTAAGAGTGTAGAATTACCTGAAGAAATCCCTTGGAACACTGGTAATGTAAAT
The DNA here is from genome assembly GCA_036186865.1 of Eustoma russellianum. Classification (NCBI taxonomy): domain Eukaryota; kingdom Viridiplantae; phylum Streptophyta; class Magnoliopsida; order Gentianales; family Gentianaceae; genus Eustoma; species Eustoma russellianum. The sequence goes on along the minus strand of AP025066.1, from coordinate 19,575,399 downwards.
AACAGGAGGCCCAGTGAACAATTTCGCAATGAAGCCTCTCAATTGTTACTTCCACCCTGGGTCGTAGATTGGAAGAGAGTTAATAGGCAGATTGTAGAGGTTGCTGACCTGGAACATTTGTGGCCGGAATATAATTTTCGACCTCTTATTCCTCTTGCTTTGTGGATAGTTCGGGGTATATGCAACATTTTTGGAAATCTTTGACTGATTTTGATATTGTATCTGTGTTGTGACTGCTTTGTTCCTTGTATTTTGCAGAAATCATGGTACGTGGGACCCTTGAGAGGTTGAAGAACTTGGTCCCCAAGAAGAGAACATGGTCAGAATGCCAACCTTCCACTTCAGAACAAGCATCTCCTAGCTCTTCATCTGAAGTGCAGACACGTCCAGGTGAAAGTTTGCCCTGCACTAGTCTTGGATATGTTTGTTTCCTATGTAATCATTTGAATATTTTTCCTTTCCAATTGAAACTTCTGATAATCCTCCCCAAGCCGAAGCCCAGGTTTCTGTTTCAACCTCAGCTCAACCTAGGGACGGGAGTGGGGGAATTGATGCCCCCATTTCAATTCCTTCATCTCCTGCTGCTGAAGAGGAGAATGTACCTCCTCCAGGTTGGGCTGCTAATGAGGCCCAGGAAAAACCTTCTGAGGTGAAAGCATCGGAGGGAGAGCCCGCAAAAGGAAATAATCTTGAAGGGGAACCCTCCGGGGCAAACGCACCTGAAGGAGAGTCCTCTGCGAAGAATATAGCAGAGGGGAACCCTCTTCCCAGCCGCAGCGGGGCAAAAGGACGATAGAGTTCAGCTTCAAAAACTCTGCCGAAGATCCTGAAATAGGTAGGAAATTGACAGAAATGTCAATACTTCATAAGGATTGGCAGATGTATGACAGTGTGGACTGGAGTACTGCCTTCAAATCATTCGCGAGGAATATGGCCCTGGTATGACTTCCCTCTATTTTCCATCTTTTAACTTGATCCTTCAGGCTTTTCTTAACCAATTTGACTTTTGCAGTATCGGGTCCAAGAATTTAACATTCTTAGACGAGCTGAAGAGCTCCATTCCAGATTTCTCAAACTCTCTGAGACCAATGCCCACCTCAAAAAGGCCTATGATGAGTTAGCTGAGGTGGCAAAACCTAATAGCACAAAGTTGTCCGGACTGGAGGCTGAGGTGAACAACCTGAATTCGCAAGTTGCCACACTTACTGAAGACAATTCTAGGCTTCAGATGCCAAAGCAGGATTCAGATTCCAAGCTGGCCTCACTTATGGAGGAGAACTCCAGGTTTCAAGCTGAGAAGCGAGATTCTGACGCTAAGCTGGCCGATGCCAAATCCCAAGTAATTGAGCTGAAGGAGACATTAGCCAGCACTGAGTTAGTTTCTTCCAAGGCTCAGGCTGAATTGGAGTTCTACCAAAAAGAACTCAGTAATTTTGATCAAGTATTGTCCAATAGCAGGGCTGACCTGTACCAGCAACTAGAGGCAGAAAGGAAAAGTAAAGCTGATCTCCTTCAGCAATTTGAACTTCAGGCTGAGGAGATGAAGAAAACCATTGCTGAGTTCAGACAGTCTGAGCTTTTCACTGGAAATTTTTTAAAGATTCAAGGCTCAGCAATTGCTGTTGGGCAAACTTGGGCAATTGATGCTTGTTCGGAGGTCTGCCCTAGCCTGGACAAGAACCACCCTCGTATTGCCAAGCAATACAACCCTGAGGTTGGGAACCTACTTGAAAACCGAATTGCTCTGTTCCAAAGTGGGGTTGATCTTAGAGAGAATGAAGAAGCTGTAGAGTAGAATAGGATTTTTCCTGTAGATAGTTGCAGTTTGTAATAGATTTTGTACTTAATGAGAATCCATTTTTCTCAACTTTTGCTCTTCGGCTTCTTCCAGCTTCTTTAACTGTCTTTGTCTTCAGCATATGAAGTTGTATTTGCTTCGTCTCAATGGTGAATACAAATATTTGTCCTTGGCTCTGCAAAGCCTTGCTCTTTTTCCATAATTGCAAGTGTTTCAGCATTGCAAAGTTTTATTTGCTTTATGCAAATATTTGTCTTCAACTTGCTCTATGCTGATAGTTTGCAAGTATTTGTATTCAGCTTAAGAAACTTTACTTGCTCTATTTGATAGTTTGCAAGTATTTGTCTTTAGCTTTATCAAAAGAGTATCTTTTGTACGCCGCTTCTTCACCGAAGTACTAAGCTTCAGTTTCAGCTTTGCTGAGTTAGAATATAGGTAAACTTGTCTCATTGTTGAGACTTGCTGAATCCCTCAGTTCTGCTGAGGCGAAGATATAGGGAACTTATCCCGCTGTTGAGACCTGCTCAACCTCTCAGACCTGCTGAGGTGAAGATATAGGGAACTTATCCCGCTGTTGAGGCCTGCTCAATCTCTCAGACCTGCTAAGGTGAAGATATAGGGAACTTATCCCGCTGTTGAGACCTGCTCAACCTCTCAGACCTGCTGAGGTGAAGATATAGGGAACTTATCCCGCTGTTGAGACCTGCTCAACCTCTCAGACCTGCTGAGGTGAAGATATAGGGAACTTATCCCGCTGTTGAGACCTGCTCAACCTCTCAGACCTGCTGAGGTGAAGATATAGGGAACTTATCCCGCTGTTGAGACCTGCTCAACCTCCCAGACCTGTTGGGGTAAAAATATTGTTGAGACCTGCTCAACCTCCCAGACCTACTGGGGTAAAGATAATGTTGAGACCTGCTCAACCTCCCAGACCTGCTGGGGTAAGAATATTGGGAAACCTGTCCCATCCTGTTGAGACCTGCTCAACATCCCAGACCTGCTGGGGTAAAAGATATTGTTGAGACCTGCTCAACCTCCCAGACCTGCTGGGGTAAGAATATCGGGAAACCTGTCCTATCCTGTTGAGACCTGCTCAACCTCCTAGACCTGCTGGGGTAAAAGATATTGTTGAGACCTGCTCAACCTCCCAGACCTGCTGGGGTAAGAATATCGGGAAACCTGTCCCATCCTGTTGAAACCTGCTCAACCTCCCAGACCTGCTAGGGTAAAAGATATTGTTGTGACCTGCTTAACCTCCCAGGCCTGCTGGGGTAAAGATAATGTTGAGACCTGCTCAACCTCCCAGACCTGCTGGGGTAAAGATATTGTTGAGACCTGCTCAACCTCCCAGACCTGCTGGGGTAAGGATATCGGGAAACCTGTCCCATCCTGTTGAGACCTGCTCAACCTCCCATACCTGCTGGGGTAAAAGATATATATGCCCCCAGTTTCGTTGTGGGTGATCGATAGGCATAAATTATTGCTCCATGCACCATAAGGTGACTTAACTTTTCCTGGCTGAATGCCAAATAAGAATATCCAGTTGAATATAAGAAACTGATCCCTTGATAACATAAGGCTGAGCCAGAAGATACTGGATGAGCACAAGAAGAGATAAACCATGATTCGATTGAATCAGAGACTGTTGCCGTTATGTCAGCCTTATATGCTCAGGAACCCGTAACCCCTTTCATCAGGATCTGAATCCTCATCACTTAGAAAACCTTGATGAGGCCCAGATTTACAACTTTCATCTGGAGGGGATCACCCAAAGTCTAGCCTGTTGTGGAGCCTAGACCTTGGATTATAAAAACGCTGCAGATGGCCTTACTCGATAAGACACCCGATCTCTTGCCCGAGCTGCCTAGAATCTTCTGTATCATGTCCGATATCATGATGATAAAGGCAGTACAGTCGATGGTTTCTTTTGTGGATTGGTCCAGCCAGGGGTTGGGGTTCTTTTGCTAGAGATTTTTTCCTCATGTAGGAAAGAATATGGGCTTTTGAAGCCAGCAGAGAGTTTCTTTCCTTTCCTCGGCCTCCTAACCGAATCTTGACAGAGCACCTTTCCTGCAACTTTGCTTTGCCCTTATTGTCAACTTTTCTGCCAGGTTTGAAAGGCAGAGAAACTTTTTGATTACATTTTAAGCTCTGGTGGCTAGACTTTTTTTCTGGTCGTCTTGCCTCGGCCATAAACTCAGCCTGACGCCTGAGACAATAACCAGGCCGAGTGGGAGAATACTCCATGTGTTCCAGTGGGTGAGAATTATTGGAATGAGACCCACTGGACTTTGTTGCAGAGGCCTTCCCCTTCATCTCCCTCACTACAGCTTGGAAGACCTCTGGGTTCTGAGCCACATAGCGAATGGCTCGCCTGTGCTCTTCATATGTGAAGGCAATGGAAGTTGAGGATTCTCCCGGCTCCGTAGAGCATTGATCAGTCTGTTGCTGAGAAGACCTTTGACTCCTCCTGGACGTCATAGGTTGCTTGGACCCTTGACTATCTTTTTTACTCATCTTTCTCTCAATAGCTTCCAAGGGCAATTAGAAAAGCTCTGAGTAATTGTTAGAAAAGCTTTGAGTAGCTGTTTTCTGGGTTAAGGGACTAAGGGGCCCTCCTTCTAGCGCCAAATGATGAAGCCGGATCTTTACCAGGGGTCTAGTTGACCTCAAATTAGCTCCGTCAGTTAACTTGAAGAGTTGTTAACTGGGATTGAAAGTTTGTAGCTGAAATAGCGCCAAATATCCTGCACAAGAAAGCACAGGTCAGAGGTCCCGGAGGGTTGGCCCCGGGAAAAACCCTCCGACACTCAAGTCAGTTTGGGCCATATCTCACTGAGATTATAATTTAAGAAGTGAGTTAGGAGTTTCTCATAGTATATGCCGAGGAGCACAGGGTATGAGCTCGCTTTAGAGTATGGATGTTTGAAATTCGGATTTAGATCTTGGTCCCTTTCTTTGTCTTGGTTGGCTTGCCTTTATAGACCATTTTCCCGCTTTAAGCCCCTGGTAATGGATTGTGGAGAGGACACTTGCTTGGGGCAGAAAGCCTAAGGCGCCGTAGGTCTGCTGATGTGATCAGTAGTCTGACTGATGTGACTAATAGGCCGGCCTGGTTGATGTAACTAGTAGGCCGACTGTTGTGACCTTGGCGTATTCAGGAAGAATACCCAGCTGTAGTCAGTATATTTGAGTTGCACCTCTGTTTGAGGGTCCCACGAAGTAGTATCGTACTTGGTTCATTTGCCGTGGTACACAGCTGAACTCTGCCGAAGCGCATGATTAGGCCTTGCCGAAGTGCATGACTTGGCCCTGCCGAAGTGCATGACTTGGCCTTATCCCGCTGAAGTGTTCCGAAGTGCGGCATTTGGACATAAACTGAAGTTGGTGCTGAGGTGCAAACCTTGGCATATTCTTCGATGTTATAAGGGCGTCATGATGCCCTGCTGAGGTGCCACTGAGGCTGAACAGCCATACTTGGGCGCTGAACTGCTGAACTGCAGTACTTTGAATGCTGATCTACTGAAGTTGAACTGTTGACTGTTGCTGACTAACAGATGATTCTATTATGGTTTATCACCCAGCAAGGTCCAACCTTGTCTTTTCTTTGATCATCGATCAAAACTAAATTGCATATCCACGTCTTAAGCGAGCGTCGTGGGGGAGTCGAATCCTACAATCTTGAAGGCACGTACCAGGGGTGATTAACCATTCTTGGATCACGCACAAGCTTCAAGGAGGCATATATAGCCCATTCCAAATAGGAGGCACACGGCCAAAGGTGGTTGTTGAACCGTTCTTGTCTCCAAACAAAGTTTCTTGTGGAAAACACGTTTAGAATGAAGGAAAGGTTCATTCTTTTGGCGTGAGACACGCATCAATTCTTGTGTTCTTGATCATTTAATCGAGGTTAGATTCTAAATCAACTTTTTGAGCAAACGTTGTGAGGAATCGAATCTTTCAAACTTGAAGGCACGTCCTAAAGGTGAGCAAACGTTCTTGGTCAGCGAACACATTTTAATTTGAAGGATCTTGCTTGTTCTAAATCAAATAGCACACGGCCAGTTCTGTTCTTGAAAATCAAACAAGGTTACACGAATATAAAAAATTAGAACAAAGTTAAAGATCTTTTTTACGCTCTCCAAGCATGCATCAATGTGTAAAGACAAACTTTATGACTAACCGAAGTAATATATGTGATGATGGTTAAATAATATAAAATGTACCTATGACATGGTTAATGATTGTTTTATGTGCCAATATGTCATGATAAGGGAAGATTAAAATTTTCCTTAAGGTTTATGATATTGATCTAAGATAATGTGTTTATGATATCCTCTTTTGGTATCTTGCCCCGAGGCCACCAAGAAGGAGATAGAGATGAGATACACCTATTATATGTTAAATTTTTTTTATTGAACTAGTTGGAAGCTCATATTTTTATCATTCATGTATTTTCTGAGGAATGAGCATATGACAACTTAGTGGAGGAGGAAAACTACTTTATGATTATATTTGAATAACGAAAGTTATTGACGAAACTTGCTGTGTCTAGTTATTGTTCTTTGATTGAAGTTTTATCCCAGGTGGTTTGGTTCTTCTATATTTGGGACAGATGCTTGTGAGGAGGACTTAATGATCATTAATGTTAGCTTTTATATTTGTTGTATGATATGAAGGTTTCGTGATTCTTCAGTTGATAAATTTAGAGTTACAATCGGTCATAAATGTAACTCAAACTGTTAGGTTGATTGATTGACCAACATGATAGTCAAATGGTGATCTTGATTTCTTTGGACCCTTTTCGTCTAAATGACATGAAGGTAGGAGCAGAAAAGTAATCGATCTATCTAAAGATTGATTGATGAACCAACCAACTAATTTTTTTTTGTGTGTTTTTACTATCTTATGTGTTAGAATATATTTAGGGACACCTTAGAATATATTTATGGGTTTAGATACGTTCTACACTTTAGGTTGACATTGCACTTTTTTGTTTTTGTCTTTGTCTTTCATTATATATGCATATACAAGGTTTTAGATACTTTAATACCGGTAGATTTCTGTTTCTATTTACTAAATTCTTTCACTAACATACATATCTCTATTATTGTACCATATATGCAGGTACATATAGAGTCGGAGGTCTTACTGTCAAATGAAAGGAAAAAAATATTTTTTTTCATTCACTTTCAATCTGTACAGTTGGTGTCCTATTATAGCTTCTGTATATTTCTAACTATGGTATCAAACTAATTACAATAATTCTAATGATTATAAACGATTTGATTACAATTATACATGATTTGATTGAGTGATTTCTAGCTAATTTGTTTCATTTTTTTAACACTCCCCCTCAAGTTGAACAGTAGGGTCGCCAATGCTTAACTTGCTCAATGCTTCAGTAAACGCCCTCCGAGTCACAGCTTTAGTTAGTATATCCACTAGCTGGTCTTCAGATTTCACAAACGGAAGTTCTATCGTGCCATCCTCCAATTTTTCCTTGATAAAGTGTCGATCTATCTCCACATGTTTCATTCTATCATATTGCACATGATTTTCTGAAATGCTTATAGCTGCTTTATTATCACACTTCAATTTGGGCAAGACCCTTGGCGGGAAGTCGATCTCGGTTAACAACCTCCTTAACCATTGTACTTCGGTTATTCCATTGGTAATACCTCGAAACTCTGCCTCAGCGCTCGAAAGTGCTACCACTTTTTTTGCTCTTCCATGTGACTAGATTCTCTCCGACAAAAGTAAAGTATCTTGCGGTGGACTTTCGATCATTCGGGCTGCCAGTCCAATCTGCGTCTGTGTATACCTCAATATCAAGATGGTTCCATTTTCTTAACGTAAGGCCATGTTCTGCTGTTCTTTTTAGATAGCATAAGATTCTAACTACTGCATCCATATGTTCTACTTGTGGCTGGTGCATAAACTGACTCACAACTCCAACAACATACGCTATATCTGGCCTAGTGAGGGCCAAGTAAATCAGCTTTCCAACCAATCTCTGATATCTTCCTCTGTCTGTGGATTCCCCTCATTGCTTGATTCTGAGCCTGTGGTTTATTTGTATCGGCATGTCAACCGGCTTACAGTCTATCATTCCTGTTTCTGCAAGTAAATCCAAGATATACTTCCATTATATGCGATGAAAATTCCATGTCTTGACCTCAGTACCTCAATGCCAAGAAAGTACTTCAATCCTCCCAGATCCTTCAATGCAAATTCTTTGAAAAGATAATCCTTTAGTTTAGACATCTCTTCATAGTCACTCCCGGTTAATATCATATCATCAATATAAATGAGTAAGCAGGTTACCAAGTCTCCTCGTCGTTTAATGAACAGAGTGTGCATGAATTACTCTGTTTATACCCATACCTTTTCATAGCCATTGTGAATCTTCCAAACCATGTTTGCGGTGACTGTTTTAGATAGAGTGCTTTACTCCTTCAAATTTGTCGTCTAGAGCTGTTAAGAATTGAAATAGTCTCTGCTCTGCTGTTATCTAGTTGAAGATAGAAATATCTTCTTCTGTTTGCATCGGATTAAGGATCCTGCGATCTATGGCCATCCAGAGTCCTTGTAACCGATGCCACAGGTGCTTAAGGGTCTCTCCCCTTGGCTGATGGTACATGCGCGCCGGTGGAGTTCATACGTCTGAAACGAGTCTGTGCCACTGCTATAGGTTATGGCCAGTCCGTTCTATAGTGTTCGAGCAGTAGGATATTGAGCCACACTGTTAACTAGTGATGGTTCAAAATTTTACACGATCCATGTGTAAACTGTCTGAACCGTCTGTTCCCACCATGGATAGGACGGACCTGTGACTACTGGTGGTTCACTAATCAGATTATGTGTTTTCCCGCCCCCTTATAGCCTTTTTCATGAGATTCGACCATAGGGGGGTAAATATCATTGTCCAGCTTGAAACCAATGGACAAGTTTTCTGGGTTCGGTTCGGTCGTGGGCACATTGCCTAGCCCTGTTCTGAGCAGATTTGCAATCTGCATGGTCAAGTCATCGGGAACTGTTTTTGTTTGGCTGGATTCTATGCGTGACATGTTAAAAATTTTCGGATGGGATTGTGTGTATGGCGGACTGTGATGAGAGATTTCTGAGTCCTAGGATATTTTCCTTAAGGCTCTGATACCATGTCAAATAGAAGGAAAAAAGATTCTTTTTCATTCACTTTCAATCTATATAGTTGGTGTCCTATTATAGCCTCTGTATATTTCTAACTATGGTATCAAACTAATTACAATAATTCTAATGATTACAAACGATTCGATTACAATTATACATGATTTGATTGAGTGATTTCTGGGTGATTGTTTCCTTTTCTAACACTTAATGGAAGCAAACTCTCTATCGTTTGGGATGTAGTTATTATTTGTCCGTCTCTCATCCTCTCCAGACTCTAAAAACAACTTTTGATGCCGTTGGGATATACTGGTGATAATGATGTTGTACTATCTTATCTGTTAGGTGAGAATATAGATGAAATGGTGAAGATGATAGACCGACATGAAGGTTGATTGATCAACCTGGCAGTTCATCTCAAACCCTTTCCACTCGAAGTAAATATAATCCCAATGATTTCCCAAAAATTCTGTAACCCCTGTAAATCTCCTTTTTGATTGATTACATCCAAACATGTTTTTAACACTATCAAATTGAACAATGCCGAAATTATAATCCTGCTATTTACTCAAGGCGTACAAATCCCTTTACATCTTCAATACAACAACAACATTACTCTATTAATTTCGAAGCACTAGCTTATGACGATGCATAAAGAAGTCGGATATACATAACCATACTTATATGTTAGAAATACACCGATAAAACAATTTCATCAGTAAGCAATTTCAGTCCAAGTCGACCAAATAAAGCAATTAACAGCGAATTTAGAACGTAATATAACACTAATTACTTACGATGCTTTGCTTTTCCTCTATTGGATTTGTATTCTGGTTGAAATTTCCCTTTTTATTCTACTCTCTGTCGTTTTCTTTTAATTATATGCTCTGCAGCTCGTTTCCTTTTCTTTTTTTTTTTTTTTATGTAAAAGAGCAGCTTGTTAGGAAATAAGTATCAAATCTAATATCTTGTAATTACTGGAAATCAATCAGTAGTGATTATAGGGATATTTAACATTAACTAGGAGTGATTATAGGGATATTTGATTTATATCTTACCATGTATAGATATAATCATGTTGTATAAGAATGAGGGGAATGAGGGGAGATGTACGGTTGATTAGTGTGAATGAAAGATTACATTTGAAAAATACTGCCTTGTTACCATTGTTATCATGGTATGAAAGCAAGGTTTAGCTCTCTTCAAAACGAATTACTGAAATCGAAGGTGGTGTTTTTCTGAGTGAAGGCTCAGAAAAGATTCATCACAACCTTCATCTTACCTGACAAATAAACGGCCATACCTTTCCCGACGTTTATTTTTTCAGCAGTGACCATGCCTTTTCCGGCCGTTACATTCTTCTCAGCCTATTTTGGCTCTTACCTTGATCAGTGCAGAACTGCCATAATCCTCCTGTTCACAGGACAAAAGAGAACCCATGTCAGACCCGGAAACTAGTGAGCCAAAGACACCAAGTCTTACTGACTTGGCCGTCCAAGTAGCTAATATTCTACAAAATACACCATTCAAACCATTTTCAAATCTTGTACCTTCTCCACAATTATCCTTACCTAGATAAAACCTTACTATTTCAGTTAAACTCAACGGACAAAATTACTGGGCATCATTGGTGCTACAAGCCATTATTGGGAGAGGGAGAAGACACCATCTCACAAGGGTTCCTCCTCCACCTTCACCAACAGACCCAAAATTTCCAGGATGGGAGCAAGCTGACAACTCGGTCTTCACTTGGATCATCCAAACCATAGAGCCGTCACTGGTGGTGAATGTCACCTGCTATCCCACGACCAAAGCTCTATGGGATGGGTTAGCTCTCACGTATGTGATTGGGCTAACTCTCTCAGGGTATATGATCTTCATTAAAGAGCAAGCCTTATAAGACAAGGAGGAGGAAGTATAGAGGCATGCTGGAGCAAATTACAGGATCTATGGACTGCCATAGATGCACAGGAGCCGAATCCCATGACATGCCCCACTGATACTAACATATATAACAAAAGAATGGAAGCTCTGAGATTATACCAGTTTTTGACATCCATTGAAGAAAAGTATAATGTTGAAAAAAATGACTTACTAAAAAGGGACCCGCTACCAACACTGAAAACAACATATCGTGAAATCCGCAGGGCAGAGGAATGGTCAAGGGTGTTGCAAGGCATCCCCTCAAATGAACACTCTTTATTGGGGATTGGTCAAGGCCTGGTACCACAAGGGCTGGCTACCAGAGGCCGTGAACCAGGATAGGGAAAAGGGACAGCACAGGGCAGAGGACGCGGGGGCCAGTCAACTCCATGCTCCAGCAATCAGCAACGTGTGGAGGATAAAGATCAACTAATCTGCAGCCAATGTGGTCAAAAACGACATACAAAAGAATCTTGCTTCAGACTAGTCGGGTATCCCGATTGGTATGAAGGAAAGAGACATCAGACAGAAGGAGGCCGCAAAAAAGGAGTTGCAGCCATGGGATCTGCAACAGTGGCCAGTGGAGGCCAAAGCTCTGAGGAAATAGGCAGCAGAATAAAGGAGGCTTCAGATAGCACCGAAGAAGGAGGTAACAGGGTTGAGTTTAACCTCAACCCTTATAATGGTTATATGGACGGTTATCTCCCTCTTAAAATTGCTTCCTTGGCCCTGAAAGTTTCACATGGAAAGAGTTTTTCCCCTCACGTTTTCCCTAAGCCTAATAAAACCCCCTCAGTTCCTAAACGGCCCAACTTTAGTCCTGAACTTTCTATTAATTCCCAAATTGGTCTAGTTTTTTCTCTGAATACCCGAAATAACCCCAAACCTTCCAATAAGCCTATTTTAACCTCTACCCACCATGACACTACTGAGACCGACCTCGGTTGGATCCTCGATAGTGGAGCTACAGATAGTATGACCAATACACCTCATGACATTAAGGAATGGACACCACCCACCAAAACCTATATTAAAACCGCCAACGGAGAACTTATTCCAGTTTATGGTGGTGGCACAGTTTCAATTACAACGACCATTTCACCTACACAATTGTCTTTTTGTGCCTGATTTATCTTCCAAGTTACTATCTATTAGTCAACTTACATGTGACTTACATTGCGTTGTTCTTATGTACCCTACTTTTTGATTATTACAGGATATTCGGTCGAAGATGATCATTAGGCGTGGTATTAAGAAGGGAGGACTATACTACGTGACAGATGTGGTGCAACAGGGCCGATTCACTCTTCTCACCAGGACTACTGAACAACAACTGTGGTTATGGCACCGTCGGCTTGGTCATCCTTCTCTAGGTTATATGAAAGTTTTATTTCCCTCTTTAGCTCAGTTAGAATTTACTTTGTCATGTGATACTTGTCTTCGTACAAAGCATCATCGGTCTACATATAAACCTAATAATACCATAATTAAGACCTTGTTTAGTCTTGTTCATTCTAATGCGTGGATGCCTTCGCCCCACCATACAACTCTTGGATATCAACATTTTGTTACATTTGTTGATGATTGTTCTCGCATGACCTGGGTTTATTTCTTGAAAAATAAGTCTGATGTTTGTGCTACATTTGTTGCTTTCTATCATATGATTCACACACAATTTCAAGCAAAAATTCAAATTCTTCGGCCTGATAACGGTGGTGAATACGTGAACAGTTGCCTTAAAGAATTCTTTACTACACATGGCATTATCCATCAGACTTCATGTTTTAAAACCCCAAAACAAAATGGTGTGACCGAACAAAAAAATCGTGTGTTACTGGAAATGACCCGGGCTATGATGATAGAGTTTCATGTTCCTAAAACTTTCTGGCAGGAAGCTGTTGCTACCGCAACATATCTTCTCAATCGTCTACCGACTAAAATCCTAGATCACCATACTCCATTATCCTTACTTGCATCTCATACCACTATTCCTCCAATTTTGACCATACCCCCAAAAATTTTTGGTTGTTCTGTCTTTGTGCACATACCATCGTCTCAGCGAACCAAGTTAGATGCTTGTGCTGATAAGTGTGTGTTTGTGGGATATGCCATGACTCAAAAAGGATACCGATGTTATAATCCACGCACCAATCGCATTCACATTACTATGGATTGTACCTTTCTCGAACACGAGTATTACTATTCTTCACCATCTTGGTCCAAGGGAGAGACCTGTGATAAGACCTATGACTGGCTCTATAACCACAGTCAAACGGAGGTGGTCCTAACACGACAAGTAGGTGACGCCGACTGTGTCTTACCTGACAGAGTAATAGGTCTCACTTCTGAACCAACCAGTGACTCTCCTCCAGCGGATATCGTGTAAAATCAGGTATCATCCTCTCTTGATGAAAATACACTTTCCTTACTTAATAATCTTGATAATAGTCCCAACGATCCTCCCAGCCTATACCCCGATACATGTGAAATTGTTCAGGACGATGGAGACGTTTGAGGAGGGCAGAAAAATACTTCTGCCTCGACAGAATAGAGAAAAGATCCCGGTTTGGTATTCTTCAAATAAGGTATCAAAAGGAACACTGTATCCAGTTCAGGGTGCTAAAGGTTGTCTGGCCTCAGTATGTGACATTACAATCCCAAGAACAGTTGAGGAAGTATTATGTCAACCCGAGTGGTGCACAACAGTGAAAGAAGAAATGGATGCTCTACGCAAAAATAACACTTGGGAGAAAGTGGTCTTACCAAGAGGAAAGCATCAGGTTGGGTGTCACTGGGTGTACACAATTAAGTATAAAGCTGACGGGAGCATTGAGAGATACAAGGCGAGACTGGTTGCAAGAGGATACACTCAGACCAATGGAATAGATCACTCAGAAACTTTTTCACCACTAGCAAAACTTGACACGATCCGAGTTCTTTTTTCAATAGCTGCCACTAAGTCTTGGCCACTTCAGCAGTACGATGTGAAAAATACATTTCTTAATAGAGAACTAAAAGAAGAAGTGTATATGAGTGCGCCACCAGGGTTCACAGATGGATTTGTAGAAAATGAGGTATGCCGATAGCGCCGATCATGGTATGGTCTCAAACAGTCGCCTTGGGCGTGGTTTGGGAGATTTACAACTTTTATGAAGAAGCAAGACTATAAGCAAAGTAATGCGGACCATACGCTCGTTATAAAAAGAAGGGGACTACGAGTAACGTGCCTGATAATTTATGTTGACGATATGATTATTACAGGAGACGACACTGAAGAGATGTCGCTATTGAAGGAACAACTATTCTTAGAATTCGAAATAAAGGATTTAGGGGATCTCAAGTATTTTTTAGGGATTGATGTGGAATGTTCTGAGCGTGGGATTTTTATATCTTAACAGAAGTATATATTGGACCTTCTGGCTGAAGTTGGGATGCTGGACTGCAAGCCTACTGGAGCCCCTATGTTTGTAAACCAAAAGCTGGAATTTGGGACAAGAAAGCCGAACACAGATCGAGGAATGTACCAGCGATTAGTTGGGGAAATGATATATCTAGCACATACCCTTTTGGATATTTCATTTGCAGTCGGACTTGTGAGCCAGTTTATGCATTAGCCTCAAAACCATCATTTAGAAGCAGTTATGAGGATCATCCGTTACTTAAAAAGGACGACACAACATGGAATTTGGTTCAGAAATCATGGGCATTTGGATATCAAAGTATATACTGATGCTGATTGGGCAGGAAGGTTAATAGATCGACGGTCTACCTCGGGGTATTTTGCTCTAGTAGGGGGAAACTTGGTAACATGGAAAAGTAAAAAAGCAGAAGGTAGTATCCTTGTCAAGTGCTGAAGCAGAATTCCGAGGGATAGCCAAGGGTGTCATGGAAATCTTATGGTTAAAGAAGTTGATGGGGGACTTTGGACTTCAAGTGTCGCTTCCAACTAGGTTGTTGTGTGATTATAAGGCATTGATCAACATCTCCACGAATCCCGTACAACACGATCGGACTAAGCATGTTGAAGTGGATCGTCACTTTATTAAAGAAAAAATCAAGGACAGAGTTATTGAGTTGTCGTATGTACCGTCAGAGGACCAGTTAGCCGACATCTTAACCAAGGCTGTGGCAGGAAGGGCGTTCGATGAGACGTTAGTCAAGTTGAGCATTGTAGATTTCCCTGCTCAACTTGAGGAGGTGTTAGGATATAAGTATCAAATCTAATATCTTGTAATTACCTAAATCAATCAGTAGTGATTATAGTGATATTTAACATTAACTAGGGGTGATTAGAGGGATATTTGATTTATATCTTACCATGTATAGAGGTAATCTTTTTGTATAAGAATGAGGGGAGATGTACGGTTGATTAGTGTGAACGAAAGATTACATTTGAAAAATACTGCCTTGTTACCATTGTTATCACAGCTCAGAATATTCGTTGGGGATAACGAAATCAATTAAATAAGGTAACTCCTTAAATTTAAAATCCCAATTTAACAAAAAAATTCCAAAAAATTCTGATTTATTTTTGTTTGTTTTCGAATTTTCTATCTTTCTTTTGTAACATTATCACATTAAACTAAGTCCATCCTTTAGCAAGATTTCCCATGTGCTTCCTGCTTACCCTTCTGATTAAAAATAAACTATCAATACATTGACAACATATTGAGATCAAAATGTCTCCTAAATTTTATTATGTAATTATCTTAGTTAGTGATTAAATAAACATGATGTATTCAGGTTTTAGGAATGGTGTCATCATTTAGAAAACTTAAGAAATATGTGGTTAAAAGTTATAGTGGCTAATCAAACATAAAGTTCAAAAACAAAAACACCCAACAAAACCAACATTATGTGATGTTAGCTAAGAATTACACTAATTTAAAGGGTACATTTAACTGATCGAAAGGGTCCTCGATCAGAGGTAGAGGATACTTGTTATTGATTATGATCTTGTTGATCTCCCAATAATCGATACACAACCGCATACTTACATCCTTCTTTTTCACAAATAACACAGGGGCTCCCCAAGACGAGACACTGGGGTAAATAAACTTGCGGTCGAGAAGTTCCTGTAGTTGCTCCTTTGATTCTTTGAGTTCTGCTGGAGCTATACGATACGGTGCTCTGGAGATAGGTTTAGCACCAGGTATAAGATTGATTCAAATTCCACCTCTCTGCTTGGTGGCAATCCTGGGAACTCATCGGAAAACACATCTTTGGACTCGTTTACCACTAGAATCAAATAGATGGATAAAACCTCCTGCTCTGTACTAATGTCGTAGATATAAATCCTTCTCCGTTCTTCTTCAATGCTCGATACGACTGGGCCGCAGTCAAATATATGTTCTGGGTCAACTTCTTCAGCTTAGAATCCACCTGGTAGATAATTTCCTGCATACTTGAGCCGTTCATGCTGAACTGCTTCCGCCGACAATCAATAGTGGCGTGACACTTAGACATAAAGTCCATGCCCAGAATAATGTCAAAGTCCTTCATCTGAATCGGGATCAATGTCGCAAAGAACTCCAGATCATTTATCTCCAGTTGACATCCTCTGTACTAATGATGGGACACTAGCATCTGATCATCGGCTGGTAGAATATTAATGTCCTTGGCAAATTTTCTAGCGATAAAAGAGTGACTAGCACCACTAGCGAATAAGACATTGGCGGAACCTTGTTTATTAAGATCATACCTAATAGATTTATGGTTATTCACATTGCATATGAAGACATACAAAATTTTGAATTAAATCGAATTCATAATGGAAAAATATTTAATTAAACGGTACTTGCTACAACGTTGCTGGCCTCTTTGACGTCAGCGTCGGTCATCATATGGACTCGAGCATTGGTCTTCGCCTTACCCCTCTACTGCATCTCGTCCAACACTGGCCCAGATACGGACGTCCACAATGTACACATGGCGGGGGTGGCGGTCCAACCGCCCTCAGTGGTTGTGCCTCGATCACATCTGGGCCTTCAATCGCAAGTGGCGAGCTGTCGGTCTCTGTCCCTACTGTGACGGTCTGAATGGTCGCCCAGTCTGGTGGCGATGGGGCACCTTCAACCATCTCTTTGATCTCCCAGATCGGGTATCCTCACGGGGCCTCTTGGCCCTATCCTCTACTGCAACTTTCTCGAGATCACTCTTGACCTCTCTGCAAATCTCGAGCAAATCCTCAAATGTTCTTGGCCTGACACAGATAATCAATGACTGGATACGAGAATTCAACCCTGTCTTGAATTTCAACATCTTTGCCTTCTCATTCTCTATGGTAGAAGGCATGTATATCCTCAAGGCATAGAATCTATCTGTATACTGGACCACAGTCATGGACCCCTGAATCAGCATCTTGAACTCAATCATCATCCTCTGAATTGCACTCTCTGGAATGTAGTGCCTCTGGTACTTCTCTTTGAGCTGAGTCCAAGTCACCGGTGGAGTCAACCGGATCTCCACATTATGCCACAACTCCTTGGCATCTCCCTCAAAGAAATGGCACCACTACCTCAACCTTCAGGTCATTATGCACCTACATCAAACGAATCTGCTCAGACACATTCTTCAGCCAAATCTTGGCTTCCTCTGGCCATGTCATCCCTTTGAACGTCGGAACCCGGGAGTTCTGCATCTCTCAGTAAAATAATTTGAGTCCTGGAGGTGGTGGTGGTGGTTGCTAATGATGCTGCTGCTATGGGTCATCTGCACCTGCTGCTGGTCCATGAGTGTGGTCAGAGTGGCCAAAGGGTCTGCGAGATCATGGGGAATTCCCCCTGACCCTGAAGATCATCTCCGTCCATTCCTCCATTTCCAGTTGGCTCATGGTGTGGCGGCATTTTCTAGAAAGGTATTTATGAGAAATCGGGTTGATTATAGGTATGTTAGGAATTTAGACATTTATGAAGCTCATGCAGGTGTTCGGGGGTAAAAAGGTAATTAAATGAAGAAAGCTCACCAACGGCGTACACCTCCCACAACCCAATCATAACTTAGGCCTACTTCATTTATTAAGGGTAAAATCATCATTTTGGAAATAGATCATGACTTATGTCTAAGTGATCTAATTAATCTTGACTTTCCAAGGCAGATTTGAAGCCTCGACTCTGATACTACCTGTAGCACCCTGCTCTCGAGCCCTAGCATCAGGAATGGTACACTCGCCGTAGTTTGCTAAGAGAACTAAAGGCATCGAACTAACTTCTTACATGTCAGAAAAGACATAAAATTTTTTCATGGAAATGATGTATATAAATGTTCAATTTAAAATTCCATCAATAAATAATGCTAATGAAAACTAAAGCATAAATACTTGGGTTGATGACACCTGGCATGTCATAGTATGAAATCAAAAGTCTAAAACTAGATGTACAATGGAAAGTCTATGTGAAACCCCAAATCATAAAATAACCGGCCTCAAGGTCTCTCTAGCTCCTACGCACGACCGTCACTCTGCCCACTCAGCTACGTCAGCCCCGTCCTCAACAAAGATGCACTCGTACTCGTCCTTTTGCTTACCTGAAGGGGAGAGTAGGGGTGAGTGACATGACATCACCCAGCAGGTGTCTGTATCTATCTAATACGAAACGAGCATTACCGAAATGATATAAACACATAACCAAGTAAATACAGGGTGAAACATAAATACGAAATAAGTAACTGTAGAAAGTAAGTCACTCCACATAAAAATATGCCACTCTATGATGCATGCTTTCCTTTACGTGTCACATGCGACAAACCATGTCATGCGATATGTCAATGTCTCTACCGTGCAATGCATGATCCCCGGGGTTGTGGCTGTGGGATCCCCCAACCACCGGCCACCTAAACCTGGGTGTCTATAGCTCGTGCTCTACAATCCACCATACCGGAGTGTCTGTGACCCGTGCTTCACAATCCACCATATGTGACTGCGGGTACTACCCACCACCGACCACCTGCCTTAATGTCTGTAGCTCGTACACTATGGCCCACCATAAATGCTATGCTCGTGCCATGAATGCAATGCAATCATGCTTTCGGTATTTTTTCGGAGTTCATTTCCCATCTCCTGACGCTCACTGACATTTATTTTATAGTACTTTAATTAGTTAAAAGGCGAAAAGTTAGTATTTACCCTCACTTGTATTTTCCACGGCTTGTATAAATTTTTCCAGCATTTTATATTATTTTTCTCTATTTTTTATTATTATTTTCTAATTATTTTGTTCTTATTTCATAAAATTAGGTGAAAATAGTTTATTTCAACATTTTATATTTTCTAGAATTTTTGAGAATTTTTTAGAATTTAAAATCATTTTCCACTATTTATTTACTATTTATTTAATTCTGAAATTAATTTATGAATTCTTTTTTTATTTTCGGATGCAGATCAGCCCAAAACCCTCAGGTCAGCCTGGCCCGTAGCGCTGGTCAGGTCATCTAACTTGTCTGGGATAGTCCGGCCTGTTTACGCCTTTTTCTTTTTTTATTTTTCAGGTTAGGTCGGCCAAACAAGTAAGACCAGGCCGACCTGGTCTGAGTCCGGCTCGCGCCTGCAGCTCCGCCCTTTGGTTTGGGTCAGTCTGGGTCAACCTTGCTGACTTGGAATTTTTTATATTTTTTCTTTTTTATTTAAATTCTATTTCCTTCTAACCTCAATAAAATCTTTGTTTTAGCTCCGACTTGACTCAAACCAGTTGCACTTGACTCCATTTAACGCAACGCATCCACTGCCATAGACACGTCAGCACATGTTCTGGACGCATCATGTGCCACATCGTCAGAACTTGTTTTTGGATTCCAATCTATATTTTCTCCTATTTCCAGGCTATGAAACCTATTCTAAGGCCAAAAACAAAAATTTCCTCGATCCTATCACGCAAAAACTCTACTTTTTAACTTGATTCACACCATTTCCATCCTGTATCAATTTAACACATATACCCACATAAACCAACAATGATTCATCATCAAAACATGCTTTGCAATAAGGATATAATTTCAACCATTAAAACAAATCATATAAAAACATAATTATACCATCAAAGCACGCTTGATCCGTACCAAAATGAGGGAGAATAGGCAATCTACCTCAACTGCAAAATAATATGGAATGAAATGGAGAAAAGATTGGTGTAGTTTGGCTAGCAATCCTTCTTCTCCTCTTCCTTTCTCTCTTTCCCCTTTTCCCTTCCCTCTCCTTTCCTTCCCTCACCTTGCTGCACGTTTTTTTTTCTTTTACTCCTTGGTCTGCCGAATGTGTTAGACAGTGGATAGGAAATTTGGTTACTAATTTATAGGAGAGAATGGAGAGATAATGGGGTGATGGGGAGAAATTAAGGGGAAACGGAGGGATTTTATGGGGGAGGGTTAGGATTTAGGATTTTATTTTATTATTTTATTATTTTATTATTTTATTATTTTTTCTGGTTATCCCACTTATGTAGTAAGGACTTGAGGCTGTGAGCTTTCACTTTGAGGAGGATTGCTTAAGCCTCCTTCATCATCTTTAGACCTTATTCGCTTACTAGAAGGATTTTTGATCCTCATTTTGATTTTTTCCTAAACTTGAAATCTAGGGTTGTAAGGAGAGGGAGGGATGAAGAAGATGAAGAGGGTGACATGAAAGTGAGGATTATGAGAGAAATTTGAAGTTCTTGCTTGAATTTGTAGAGAGGGAGTGGTTTTAAAGATGAAATTGCGAAAATTAGTGTGGAGCAATCGGAATGAAGGAGGAAACTGTTTGGCCTTTTTTCACATTTTTGACAGCTTTTATAGCTGTTGAATACACTAACGTCGATCGCTTGATGTCGATCGATGTTACATGGATCGATTGATGTTGAGATCGACATATACATCAATCTCTCAACCAACCATGTCGATCGATCGACTTGTCATGTTTTTAGTTTTTTTAAGTTTTGAATTTTTACGTTTTTTTATCACGCCCAGTATTGGTTTAATTGATTTAAATACCTTAAAGGTTAGTAGTTTGTGAATATGTCAGGTAATTACTCATTATTTCAGACAAATTGTAACGCAAACTAATCATTTTTCATACAATCTCTATAAAATGATGTCTAACATCATTATGCTTGGTTCTACTATGACGCACTAGATTTTGTGCTACATCTATAGCTAGGTATTGTCACGTAGAAAGTACATTTTGTCAAATTTAACATTATAATCATTTAATGTGTGTGTCATCCAAAGTAATTATGGACAACATTAGGCATACAACACACATTTAGATTCTGCTGCCAAAAGTGACACGCTATTTTGTTTCTTAGAAAATTAAAAAACAAAACAATCACCAAAGAATTGACAAGTGCGGAATGTGGTTTTTCTGTCAACAAGATTCACGTATAATACGAATCACTATATCCTCTTAAATCAAAACACTCATTCTTAGGGTTAAACAACCTAAAGTTCAATGGACCTTTCAAAAATATGCTTTATAACAACTAGATGGGATTTTTTATAGCATGCTTTGAAATCTAACACATAAACAAACAACATGCAATATGTCCAACCGACTAGCCATCAAATTGAGTAAGCTACACATCATGCCCCTATACTTTGTTACCTCATACGACTGTTCTTTTTAATATTTTTCGAGCTTTGCACTTGTGTTAATTGGTGTGCTTACGCTCCTTCCATCTTTAAATTTGTACTTTATGAGAAGATCTTTAGTGTAGTTGGTTTGAGAAATATACAGTCTTTTATTTTGCTTGATTTGAAGTTCAAGAAAGTAGTTGAGTTCTCCTATCATGCCCATCCAAATTCTCCTTCCATTAGCTTACAAAATACTCACACAGAAAATCATCAGTAGAACCAAATATAATATCATCAACATATATTTGAACAAGTAAATGATCACTTCTTTGTTCTTCAATGAACAATGTATTGGCCAAGAAAGAAGTTGCTCAATCTCTCACACCAAGATCTAGGAACTTATTTAATTTCGAAGAGAGCCTTTTTAAGTTTGAAGACATGATTTAGAGAAACATGATCTTCAAAGCCTGGGGTTGACCTATATGTACATCTTCTTGAATAATCCCATTTAAGAAGATCAATTTTACACCCATTTGATATAATTTAAAGTCTTTGAAGTATGTATGGATTAAAGCATCCTAATAGCCTCAAACCTTGCTACGAAGGCCAAAGTTTCATCATAATCAATTCATTCTTCTTGTCTGCATCATTGTGTTGCCATTCTAGCTGTATTTTATGTTATATTTCATTAGTCATATATTTTATTTCTAAACACCCGTTTTGTTCCAATAGGTTTAGTAGCTAACTTTACTCCCTTTAATTTGATTTAACATTTCTTGAATAGTTATTATCCAATATTTATCAATTATGTTTTTATCTTCAACTTGCGAAACGAATGCGTTTTCATGAAATTTTCTTCTAGTTGATATGTCTTGACTAAGTTTGCCTAATTTTAGTTTTTTAGGATGATCTTTCATATATTTAAACCCAGCAAATTTGAAGTATCACCTTTATCTTCTGCTTCCTCTTTTACCTTAGAGAGAGGTGCACTTCCAAGTGGCTCAGTTTTAATATCAACATAAGGACCTCCCTTTGGATGTATTATCAATATTTTCTATAGGACTTATTTCAACTATTGTATGTTCTTTATCATCATTTAGTTTTGGTTCATCATAAAGTGTTTCATAAACTTAAAAAGAATGGACTCTTCAACTTGCATACTCTTTTTACTATACACTCAAACTGCCATGCTATTGTTTGCATATCCCACAAAGATCCTTTCATCCGTTTTGAGTCGTGTTTATCCAAGTTATCTTTAGGTTAGTATAAGACACCTACAACCAAAAACCTTGAAATACCAAATTTTAGGTATTCTTTCTTTCTGAAGTTCATAAGGAGTCTTATTGAGAAATGGCCTTAAGTAAACTCTATTTATCAAATAGCAAGCGGTATTGACCCCTTTGACCCAAAAATACTTAGACAAATCAAATTAATTTAGCACGGCTCTGCTTATTTTTTGAAGCGTCCTGTTCATTCTTTCCGCTGCACCATTTTTTTGAAGAGTTGTAGGAGCTGGAAAATTATGTCTATACACTTTGGATACACTAGATTCTTTGAATTCGCTATCAAATTCTCTACCTCTATCACCCTTAATTTCCTTGATAGTGTCTTCTCTCAAAGTTTCTAACCTCTTAAAAGGTTTAATAAACTCATGGCATGTATCATTCCTTTTAGCTAAGAAAAACCCAAGTAAACCTAAAAAAGTCATCTACCACCATAAAGGTGTAATGTTTTCCACTTAGACTTGCCATACATTATCCCCATACAAATTCACATAAAGTAATTGTAGAGGTTTAATAGTGGAGATTTTACTTTTGTATATAAAACTTGACTTAACAACCTTTACCTTTTGAAAAGTGTCACATAAGCCATGATTTTTAAAATTCAATTTCAATAGACCTTGGAATTTTTTAATTTTGCAAATCTCCTAAATTTTTTTGAAGATAACATGTTTAAGTCGTCTATGCGGCATTTTGGTCAAATCATTTTTAGCAAGTGCGCATGATATATTTGAGAAATTAAATCATGCAGCTAAATTTGTAAACATTATTTTTTCTCATGGTCTCAAAAGCCATGTCACAATTCTTTTTTGTAGTATATTTTATTTTCACAAATTCAAATTGAAAATTAACATCACATAGTTTGCTAACGCTTATCAAATTGGACTTGAGCCCTTCTACATATAGTACTTTGCTAATAGTAAAAGAAGAGGTACCAATTTCCCTATGTCCAAAGATTTTGGTTCTCCATTCCAAAGTGAACCGTTCCACCATCTTGGATCTTAAGTTTGATGAATAGGTTTTTGTTTTGCGTCATATGAGTGGAATATCTGCTATCCATAAATCATTTAGTCGCCTCTTCTTTGGCTATTCCATTTAGCTTGAGTGTCTACAATACCAAATAATTTATACTTTGGTATCCTTTAATAATTGGATCCTTTGGCGTTAGTTCATCAACCCTTAGACTTTCAACTATGCATACCAATATGTCTAGCTCTACATGCATTTATTATATGTCTCTTTTGTCGCGATAGGAACAAGTACATACATGCTTTGTTTGAGTGTTTTTGAGCTTACGGAAAAGAAGTGTTTTTGGTCCTTTCAACCTTTGAGTAATTCACTAAATATTTTTGTGATAGTAATCGGCTAGGTTCAACAATTGAAACATTCTTTATTTCTTCAATCTTTGAATGGAAACCCTTAAATCCTAAGCAAAATTTATTCATGACTTTTTGTTTTTCAAGTAACTTGCCAAGATTTTCTTTACCATTAGTTAGTTTTTGTAAATCTAATCTTAGTCTTTCACATTCCATCCTAATTTTTATATTTTCTAATTATATGGTTCTGTGTGACACATGTTCTTGATATATCAAATGTTCTTTTTATGCAAGCTCTTGTTTTCTAATATGCATTTCTTGAAATATTTCTTAATATTTTTATATTTAAAATTAAGTATTTCAAAATCATCTTGTAGATCTCCTAATTCATCTTGTAAGTCAAAATTCGAAGATGTAGAATGTATCTCAAGATCATGTTCGATTAACATAAGGCAAGTGCATGGCTTTTCTTGATCATTGATTAGAGCAACAAGTCCAATATCCTTGCCTTCATCATTTTCACATTCCGATTCGAAAAGAAGATAATCCCAAGTGGCCACTTCTGCATTGAAAGCTTTCTTATTTTGAGAGAAGATTTTCTTATCTTTCTTTTACGACTCCTTGACATGACACTCCATAATGAAGTGATTCGCTCGACCACACCTATAACATTTTTACCATTTTCTTTGTCTTTGAGTGAACTTTGGAATGACTTTATTGCTTGAGATTTGTTTCTAGTTGCAACTCTTCTAGACTTCCAAACTAAAATTGCAACTTCTTCATCTGAATCTTCAGACTCTCAACCCTTTGTGTGATACTTGTGGAGGCTTAATAGGATCCAACCTATTTTCCTTATTAATCAAGATTTCATGTGTCAAAATATTTCTGGATAATTCATCAAAATAAAGAGTATTGAGATTCTTAAAATCAATCATCAATGTCACTTTAAGCATCCACTCTCTTGGCAAAAAGATAAGTAATTTTGAGACAAGATCTTCATTTTATATTTTATTAACAAGCACGGAAAGTTGATTCATGATTCGGATAAATTGGTCAGTAGTTTCCTCAATCCTTTCACAGTTCTTCATACCAAAAATTTCATGCTTCATAAGGTGTTTTAAGACCTTGAAAGGGCTTCAGCCCAATTTCAGATTAAAAAAATCCTTAAATGCAGATTTGGGCAGGCGAGTACTGACCTGACCCGACCCGCCCATACCCTTTATTTTTATTTGTAGTTTTTTTTATTTATTTTGGTTTATCATTATTATTTTAGAAAAAATATATAATTATTAAGGTAAATAGTGATAATAATAATAAATTCTTATTATCATTATTATTTTAAAGAAATCTAAAATAATAATAATCAAGTGTTAAGTTTAATTTCTGGTTATTGCATTATCATGTTTATATGCATGCAGTCAATTGTTTGTTTATTTATTTATGCCTTGTGTTTATGCATGTTAATGAATAAATAAAATAAAGTTAAGGAACTTAACCCAATAAGGATCCAAATCTTATTTGACCTTGTTTGACCGAGTTCAACCAAGTTAATTTGATGGGTTAAGGTGACTGAATTAACTAACACTTATCAATCAATGTGATTTATACTCGTGATAGATGACTCATTGAGTTGTGATAAAAACACCGTACACATAATTTTGTCTAAGAAAGCCGGTTCTTAAGCGAGACCATTGTGACTCCACCGGTGGCTTGGAAATTATGTGGAATGGTAATACACTCTTATGGCAAGTGGGTATTACCGAATCGGTTCATTTCACACTCAATGTGACCCATCATAAGGTTATATCACCTGTTAAATTGATTGATAAAGATATTGTTTTCATAAACCGTAAAGAGAACCGAGCTTAGTTCAAGGTGGTTCTCATTTGAGCCGTAAAGAGAATCAAGCTGGTTTGAATTGGTTTAAGTAATACAAAACGGATGTTGGGGTTAGGTATGCACGCTACGTGCAAAAAGGTCAGTCAGGAAACTGCGGATCATTTAGAACCATAAAGTTATGCGACTTAGCAAATGTAGGGCTTTAATACGATCCCCTTAAAGTTCAGCAATCATATCATTGCCACTATATTTGTTATGATCGTGAAGGGCATGTATGTGTTGAAGGCAATCATTGACTGGCCCAAAGGAAGGTGTGATTGTCAAAACACATATGAGCATGGTAGTGGACCCAAATGGGTCTGGCGGCGAAGTTTTGAATGCATAGGTTAACTTATCGGCCCAAAGAAAGGTGGTTAACCCGTGCTTGGAGAGCCGTTATATTGACCACTACACCTAATTGTTGGAAGATATTGGGATGACTCCAAAGAGCCCTAATGTTGAAAGACAATTGGTAGATGGAATTGTGGTTCTATTTTGATATTTGGTTTTTATGCAGTTTCAAGTTGTGTATTGACTTCCGTTTCTTGTTTGCTTTTCAGCAATAATGTCTAACATTAAGGACATACCTATACTGAACGGTTCGAACTCTAAGCAATGGAAAGATCAACTTGAGATCTTTCTGGGGATTGCTAATCTTGACACAGCGTTACAGATAGATCGTCTAGCTGTGCTAACAGACGCAAGTACCAGTGAGGAAAAAGCTCACATGGCACGCTGGTTACGGTCAAATCGCATGTGTCTCATGATCATGCAAAAGACTATCTCCGAGTGCTTCAGGGGACACGTTTCTGAATCCACGACAGCCAAAGAATTTTTGGCTGATCTCGAGCAACGATTTGTAAAGAATGAGAAAGTCGAGGACGTCAATCTCTTAAAGAAATTATGCTTGAAACAGTACCGTGGAAACGACAGTATAAGGGAGCACATCCTTGAGATGACTCACATCGCCTCTCAGTTGAGAAACATGAAACTTGATGCCTCTGATGATTTTCTAGTTGTCTTGATTCTCAACTCCTTACCTCCTAAGTTCAATCACTTCCTGGTCAGTTACAACCGGCAAAAGGAAAAGTGAACAGTGAATAAACTGATCTCGCATTGCCTGCAAGAGGAAGAAAGGTTAAAGAACGAGGGCCATGAGGTCATAAATACTGTCGCCACCAAGTCTGGTGGAACCAAACGTAAAGCTACGGATAAAGTTACTGTGCAAAAAGGAAGCAAGAAAGAAAAATGGGCACCTACTACTGACGCACCCAACAGCATGACTTGTTTCTTTTGCAAGAAGGAAGGACATCTCAAGAAGAAATGTACCGATTATCATTCTTGGCTCAAGAAGAAAGGTATGTTTTTAGTTTGTTCTGAAGTTAATCTTAGTCTGGTCGAGGATGTTTTATCCTAGTGGGGGTATGAGAGGTTTAGGTTTTATTATGCTCAATAAAGTTGTTTATTTCAGACATACAGTATAATGTACATTTCGGTTATATTAAATTTTTCTGCAGAAGTAATGTACATTAAACAGTTACGTCATGCGTTCTGAATTCTATTGATCTCGCTAAGTTAGGGCCAAGTTGGGATTAAAAATGTATGATCACCTAACATATTAATTCCACACTACATATCCATTTCAGTGTCCATGTCATTTAGTGGAATGTTAGTATGATGATTCAAGAGGGACTAGCCACTAATTTAATGTGGCAACGTGTGGCTTAAGTCTTTTGCTAACATTTCCTGATGGACCGGAAAAGAAAAGACACACTGAAGGACATACAGTATATATGTCATACCCCGTAATTTTAAGTTTGACATTAAATAATTTGATGATCACTTAAATTAAAATTTAAGTTGAATGTATAGGTTTATGGGGGCTAGTTAAATAAATTGTAGGTGAGAAAATAAGTAAAAGGGATGAAATTAAGAAAAATTAAGACCAAAATACCAAAATTACCCTTCCCACTTAAATGATGAGGGAGTTACGCCAAATAGCATAACTCCCCCATCAAGGCATCGTTTATAGAGCTAAAAGGGAAGAATAAGTCGATCAAAAGGAAAGGGAAGGAAAGGAAGAAGAAAGAAAAAGAAGAGGAAGAAGAAAGAGGGGATCGCCATCAACCCTAGGCCTACGCCATTCAAGAACTCAATCCGAACACCGTAAGAACCCTTAGATTCGAAGGCAACTTTTCTATATGTTTTATGCAATTTTGATTCTTAGGACCTATTTTCTACAAAGAGAAAATTGAATCACACATTGGTAACTTCCACTTGTTATGTAATTATGTGTTATGTGTTTTATATCTGTGTCGATGAATTAAAACTCTCACCTTTGGGCCAAAATTTGAAGAATGGTTGTGATGAATTTGATTTGGGAAAATCATGCCCTAAAGTTGCTATTTTTCCTTGTGATGAACTCTTGATTGATAGATTTGCATAGTTGCTGTAGTACGGTTGATGGAAGCGATTGATAGTTAGGAGATTTGATGAGTGTGATATGGTTGAGGCTTGATTTGGAGTGTGATGGGAAGAACTTGATGTGTGTGCGTGTGAGTGGTTTTTTGAGGAAAGGTTGGAGATCAAATTGTAGTTTGGGTTAGGTTGGAAAGCAATGTTGTGAATGGTGGCATAGGTTGGAATCATGTTTTAGGATTGAATTTGGGTGTTCTATAGGCTTGGAATGAAAGTGAATGAAGGTTGGGTCGACTTTGGGGTGGAACCTAGAGAAAAGTTGCAGAAACAGGGACTTGGATCGATCTCAGAGGGACATCGATCGATCCAAGTGGCCCTGGGAAGCGTTTCAAACATTTCTGGAGGACTTTAGTCGATTGACTGAGGGACATCGATCGATCAGAGGGACCACATAGATCGATCGAAGTCCTGGGGTTGTGAATCTGAAACCTTCTGAAGTACATCGATCGATCAGAAGGGGGGACATCGATCGATTGAAGTCATGAGGGTGAAAGGTTGAAATGTTTCTAGAGGACATCGATCTTTCAGAATTAAGACATCGATGGATCGAAGTCCTCGGGACAAGACATCGATCGATCAAGGAGACCAAATTGATCGATCGATGTGGCCAGTTTGTAAGTTATGATTCTTTATCCGTACAGGGGTTAGGGAATGAACGTTAAGCAATTTGAGGATTCTTCCGAGTGATATTTGGAAACTAGTGGGTGTTGTGAAAGATGTCTCTAAGGATGATGGTACTGTTTATGAGATATAGAGTATGTGTTCGCGTTTAGAAGTGTGTGATTATGAGACATGAACATATGCACCGTGACATAAGCATTTGGCATTCGCATACGTTTTGTTTGCGAAAGATTACGATTTTGCAAAGTGAATTTAAAGTTTTGCGAAAGACAGGTTATGCCTGCTTTTGAACACAAGGTATAAAAGTCACGCCTGCACTAGCAGGGTATAAAAGCGTGACCTATGGATCGATTGCAGGGTATAAAGTTATGTTATGGGGCCGTGGATCTATCAGCACGGGGTATAAAGTATGTGTTATGGGGCCATGGACCTATCAGCACGGGGTATAAAGTTATATTTGCTGCGGACTGATCACTCAAAGGGTATAAAGTTCTGCTACGTGAAGAATAAGACAAGAAGTATTACAAAAGTTTATGAAAAGATGTGCATGGACACGATTTACGAAAAGTCATATGTTTGTGTTTTTTTTGTTAGTCAATGTATGGTTTTGAAGAGAGAGTACATGCATCACGTTACATGAAGCATAAGCCTGAGTTACATAGGATGTTTCAGTTGGCAGTTGTTGATATAGTTGTGTTTAACTCTGTACGTGCTGTCTTCCATTTGGTGCATTAAATATATGACTTACCTGACTTTGATTTATGGTTATAGATATGTATTTGTTAACCTGAGCACCTTATTTTTAGGCATTGTTTATATAAGAAATTTGGTGACTCGTCGTGTGTGATTCCGTAAGATGTATAGACGAGTTACTTGCTAGCGTTGTTTCACTAAGAACAATTGTTTCATCTTTTTCAGGTGAAACTGAATATGAGATGATATTCGTAGAGGACGACGGCGAGTCATTGGGATGATAGATGTTGAATAGGAAATTTGAATGCTCTTAATTGATAGCTATTAGTTAATTCACCTGTGGTTGGATGTAACTAGACATATTACGAAACACATTTTAATTCCGCTGTATTTTAAATTGGAGTTTCATTGTTATCAAAGGTTTAAATTGTCACGACGTTTCCGCTGATTTATCTCACGTCATGGATGACGTATGCTTGATTTGTTATGATGCTTCGTAGTCCTCGTAGTAGGCTACGGCGGGTGCACCGGTACCGATAACGGCATCGGGTTGGGGTGCTACAATATGAGTTCAAAAGAGTGGCATACAATCTTCAAGATGCATACATAGTCTGAGTGGAAGATTGTTGGGAGTAATTCGAGATACGTGTAATGCTCAACACGTTGATAAAGTTTATACGAATTAATCATAAGTGGACGTTATGTATGATAATATTATATGCCACATATGTCACGTAATAATATTAATTATTGCGTAAAACATCCACATGTTGAGTGATCATCTGGTATGTTCATGGATATATAGTGGTCAAAATGGAAATCCTGAATATGCAGAAAGTCATATGGTCAGAGACCGCGATGGATGGGCTCAAATTGTTACGGCCATAAAGTGTACGACATCTTGTCCATGAGGGGCGACAACCCACGTGTGGCTAGTAGATAATTATTGGTACAATAATTAAATATTAAATAATATTTAATAATAATATTTATTATTCAATATTAGATAATATTTAATGAAGGAAGATAAGAGTTGGGTTTTAAATTTAAATTTAAATTTAAATTGGAGTTTCATTGTTATCAAAGTTTTAGATTGTCACGACGTTTCTGCTGATTTATCTCACTTCATGGATGACGTATGATTGATTTGTTTTGACGCTTCGTAGTCCTCGTAGTAGGCTAGGACATGTGCACCGGTACCGATGACGGCATCGGGCTGAGGCGCTACAGGTGGTATCATAGACTAGGCTTCAGATCTATCTCGGAAACTTAAGTTCATGATCTTTTAGCCAACTAAGGTGTAAATTTCCTTTAAGTTTGATCCTTAGGTATAAGTCCTGGTCTACTAGAATCTAAGTGTGATCAGGGTTGGGTGCGTGCGAGCGTGTCACTTTTCTTAATAACATCCCGTTTCCATATCCATCCAATCTTACGTATTCAATCTTCCTGTAACATTCGATATTTATTAGATGTGTAACGGAACATTGGTCTTTCAATGAGAATGTCTCCACGGAGAAATAACACCGGAAATCCTTGCAATGGACGTGATGACCAGCCACCTCAAGTGGTACTACCTCAGGTGCTTACAGATGCCCTGGCCGTGATTGCTCAGGGTTATGCACAACAACAACCTCCGCCACCTCCGCCGCCTCAACATAACATCCGATTCTTCTATGGGGAGATGAGGAATGTAAGAGTCCTAGAGTTTGGAGGATGCACCGACCCTGAGGAGGCGCAACACTGGGTGGCTGAAGTAGAAAAGTGTCCCCGGGTGGTGCAAGTACCGGAAGAAATCAATGTCAATGTTGCCACGCCCCTTCTGAATGGCAAAGCAAGAGAGTGGTCGGCCGGTACTGTTTTGAAGATGACCCCGCTGATCACGTGGGCACAATTTTGTGATGCCTTCTTGAAATACTATGTGCCGGAAACAGTGATTCTGAACAAAATCTGGGCATTTGATCGACTTGAGCAAGGTCGGATGATAGTTTCAGAATATGCTGACCGTTTTCATGCCCTGGGAAAGTTTTCTCCTATGATCATGTCTGATAATCGCCTCAAGATGGCCAAGTTTGAAAGAGGTCTAGACTCGAGGATACAATCGGCGATTGTGAACGCCAGAATGAAAACCTTCGAGGATATTTTGGACGCATGTTTTCGAGTGGAAAGCGATTTTCGAAGGTTGCTCGCAAGGGAGGCTGGCACTGGATCCTCTGACAAAGGAAAGAGGCCGAGAGATGATGTGACAGTGGGTGGTAGACCCGGACGTTGGGTCAAGATTCCAAAGAGAGGCCCAATGGGAAGCTTTCAGAGACCCCCACTGCAGAACCCAATTTTCCAGCAGGCTGTGGGAGTATGCCCCCATTGCAACAAGATCCATGTGGGTGAGTGCAAAAAATTGGCGGGAGCATGTTATCGCTGTGGGCAGGTAGGCCACATGATCCGAGATTGCCCTGAGATAAAGAAGAACACTCCGGGGGAAGCAGCCCAACAGCCCAGGGCAAAGCCGAAAGCAAACGCTCGCATCCATCTCATGATTGACACTGATGTCCACGAAGCTACTGATGTGGTAACAGGTACAATTTAATTTAAGTCTAAATTACGATTGAACTAAATCCTTATGTGTTTAACTTTGTACGCAAAACTGGACATGGTCTTAGGTATTGCCTTAGTAGATAAGATGCCTGCAAACGTGCTTTTCGATAGCGGCGCAAGCCACTCCTTTGTGTCAAAAAGATTCGCAAATCACCTTGTTAACTACCTGAGTGGTTAGAAACTCCATACCGTGTTTAAGCGGCTGGAGATGAGATTATGGTTTCATACCAGCAGTACCGGGATTGCGAGCTAGAGTTTGAATGACAAAGGTTCTCTGCTACAGTTATCCCCATTCAGATGTATGACTTCGATGTTATCTTAGGGATGGACTGGAAGGCCAAGTACCACGCCAACATTGATTTTCGATTGAAGCAAGTGACAGTCAAGAACGCTAAAATGGAAGAAGTAATGTTTCAAGGGGATGCAGAACGAAAGAAAATCCCTAAGAATGTGTATATGTCAATTGCTCAAGCTTGCAGAGCCTTAAGGAAAGGTGCCAAGGGATTCTTAGTGTATGCAATGGATGCTACTCAGGAAGTACCATCTATTGAGCAGATTCCGGTGGTCAACGAGTTTCCTGGTGTGTTTTCGGAAGAATTGCCAGGAGTACCACCTCCAAGGGAAGTTGAGTTCGAGATAAACTTGATTCCAGGAGCCAAATCTATTTCTAAAGCTCCTTACAGAATGGCTCCGGCAGAGTTAAGAGAACTGAAGGAACAACTGCAAGAGTTGTTGGACAAGAAGTTCATCGTCCCAGTGTGTCACCCTGGGGAGCACCCGTTTTATTTGTGTAGAAGAAGGATGGTAGTATGAGGCTTCGCATCAACTACCGAGAGCTGAACAAAATCACCATTAAGAACAAATACTCACTGCCACGAATCGAAGACCGATTTGACCAACTGAAGGGCGCCAAAATTTTCTCTAAAATCGAAATTCGGTCGGGGTATCATCAACTAAGAGTAAAGGCTGAAGACATAGCAAAGACAGCTTTTCGTACCAGATATGAGCACTACGAGTTTCTAGTAATGCCCTTTGGATTAACAAATGCCCTCGCTGCCTTTATGGACCTTATGAATACTGTCTTTAGAGAACAGATGGATAAATTTGTTGTAGTATTCATAGATGATATCCTTGTATACTCTCCTGATGGGCAAACCCATGCTGAGCATCTGAGAGTCGTTTTGAGCATACTGAGACATAAACAGTTGTATGCCAAATTCAGCAAATGTGAGTTTTGGTTGAGAAGTGTGACCTTTTTGGGTCACGTAATATCGGAAGAAGGGATTCCAGTGGATCCGAGGAAAGTGGAAGCTATCACCTAGTGGCCTAGACCCACTAACGTCATCGAGGTGCGAAGTTTCTTGAGTCTAGCTAGCTATTACAGAAAGTTCGTTGAGGGGTTTTCGACAATAGCAGTGCCTCTCAGTCGTCTTACTCAAAAGAAGACCAAGTTTGAGTGGAAATCTGAATGCGAGAGAAGCTTCACAGATCCCGTACTAGCTCAACCCTCCGATACAGACGGGTTCGTGATCTATAGTGATGCATCAAAAAATGGTTTAGGTACGTAAATCATAGTGTAAATTATGACTATTCCACTCAGACTTAAGTTTAATCTAATACCTTGCTTGTAGGTTGTGTTCTAATGTAGCACGAGAGAGTCATCGCGTATGCCTCGAGGCAGTTAAAGACTTATGAACAAAACTACCCGACCCACGACCTTGAGTTAGCTGCAGTGGTGTTCGCTCTGAAGATATGGTGGCACTATCTGTATGGAGAGAAGTGCGCAGTATTCACGGATCACAAGAGCTTGAAATATCTGTTCTCTCAGAAGGAGTTGAACATGAGACAACAGAGATGGTTGGAACTGTTGAAAGACTACGACCTAACCATTCACTATCACCCGGGAAAGGCAAATAAGGTGGCTGATGCGCTGAGCAGAAAATCCAATCATGCACGACAATCCCCATTTGAAAGAGAAATGGAGGAATTTGGTTTGGATTTGGTAGAATCCACTGTGAATGTTCTGGCAGCACTGACTACTGTGAATGTTCTGGCAGCACTGACTATCACACCCATCCTCGTTGATCGGGTAAAGGAGGCTCAAAGTAAGGATAGAAGCTTGAGTGAAATCGCAGAAAGGCTCAAGCACAGTCCAATCGAGGGATTCCAGACCAAAGAGGATGGGAACCTATGGTTTAGGGGAAGATTGTGCGTGCCAGACGCAGATGAGTTAAGGAGAGAGATTCTACAGGAGGCTCATAACTCCAGACTATCCATACATCCTGGCAGCACCAAGATGTACAAAGACCTAAAACAATACTACTGGTGGTCCGGAATGAAGAGGCACATCGCGGAGTCCATTGAGAGATGTCTAGCTTGTCAACAGGTTAAGGCCGAACACCAACGGCCTGGTGGATTGTTGATGCCACTGGAGATTCCAGAGTGAAAATTGGAACACATCACAATGGATTTCATAGCCGGTTTACCAAAGACGAGAAATGGATGCGGCATGATTTGGGTTGTAGTGGACCGGTTAACCAAGTCAGCTCACTTTCTGCCTACCTCGAGCAAAGCATCATTGGAGAAGTGGGTGAACTTGTATATGGATAACATTGTTAGCTTACATGGCGTTCCAATGAGCATAGTATCGGACCGAGACCCACGGTTTACCTCCAAATTTTGGGCAGCATTTCAAACAGTCATAGGCACAGAGTTGAGAATGAGTACAGCCTATCATCCTCAAACCGATGGACAGTCAGAACAAATCATTCAGACACTTGAAGACATGTTGAGGGCTTGTGTCTTGGACTTCAAAGGAAGTTGAGACAGAATGGTGAAGTTGATGGAATTCTCTTACAATAACAGTCACCAGAGTGCAATTGAAATGGCTTCCTTTGAAGCATTGTATGGAAGAAAGTGTAGGTCCCCAGTGTACTGGGATGAAGTCAGCGTAAGAACCATCACAGGGCCTGAACTCCTCGAGAAAACGTTAGAGAAAGTGAGGATTATTCACGAGAAACTTAAGGCGGCTCAGGACCGTAATAAAAGTTGGGCGGACTCCAAACGACGACCCTTGACATTTGAAGTAGGTGAAAAAGTATATTTGAGGGTGTCTCCTACAAAAGGTATTATGAGGTTTGGGGTGAAAGGAAAGTTGAGCCCACGATTTATTGGTCCTTACGAGATATTGGAAAGAGTAGGGGACTTGGCATATCGATTGGCACTACCCCCAGTATTAACACAGGTTCACAATGTCTTCCACGTTTCACAATTAAGGAAATATGTGACGGATCCGAGTCACGTGCTAGAAGCACAACCATTGGAACTGAACGGTGAAGTCACTTACGGAAAAGTGCCGGAGAAAATTGTGGACCGTAAGGAGCAAGTGCTACGGAGGCGAGTGATTCCCTACGTGAAAGTCCAGTGGAGTAATCACTCCGAGTGTGAAGCCACGTGGGAACTCGAGGAGCAGATGCGGTAGAAGTACCCCCAGCTTTTCAACTAAGGTACACAAGTTTCGAGTACGAAACTTTTTTATAAAGTGGTGGAATGTCATACCCCGTAAATTTTAAGTTTGACATTAAATAATTTGATGATAACTTAAATTATAATTTAAGTTGAATGTATAGGTTTATGGGGGGCTAGTTAAATAAATTGTAGGTGAGAAATAATTAAAAGGGATGAAATTAAGAAAAATTAGGCCCAAAATACTAAAATTACCATTCGCACTTAAATGATGAGGGAATTACGCCAAATAGCATAACTCCCTCATCAAGGCGTCGGTTATAGAGCCAAAAGGGGGGAAGAAGTCGACCAAAAGAAAAGGGAAGGAAGGGAAGAAGAAAGAAAAAGAAGAGGAAGAAGAAAAAGGGGATCACAATCAACCCTAGGCCTACGCCGTTCAAGAACTCAATCCGAACACCGTAATAACCCTTAGATTCGAAGGCAAGTAACTTTTCTATATGTTTTACGCAATTTTGATTCTTAGGACCTATTTTCTACAAAGAGAAAATTGAATCACACATTGGTAACTTCCACTTGTTATGTAATTATGTGTTATATGTTTTATATCTGTGTCGATGAATTAACGCTCTCATCTTTGGACCAAATTTTGAAGAATGGTTGTGATGAATTTGATTTGGGAAAATCATGCCCTAAAGTTACTATTTTTCCTTGTGATGAACTCTTGATTGATAGATTTGCATAGTTGCTGTAGTATGGTTGATGGAAGCGATTGATAGTTAGGAGATTTGATGAGTGTGATATGGTTGAGGCTTGATTTGGAGTGTGATGGGAAGAACTTGATGTGTGTGCGTGTGAGTGGTTTTTTGAGGAAAGGTTGGAGATCAAATTGTAGTTTGGGTTAGGTTGGAAAGCAATGTTGTGAATGGTGGCATAGGTTGGAATCATGTTTTAGGATTGAATTTGGGTGTTCTATAGGCTTGGAATGAAAGTGAATGAAGGTTGGGTCGACTTTGGGGTGGAACCTAGAGAAAAGTTGCAGAAACAGGGACTTGGATCGATCTCAGAGGGACATCGATCGATCTAAGTGGCCCTGGGAAGCGTTTCAAACATTTCTGGAGGACTTTAGTCGATTGACTGAGGGACATCGATCGATCAGATGGACCACATAGATCGATCGAAGTCCTGAGGTTGTGAATCTGAAACCTTCTGAAGTACATCGATCGATCAGAAGGGGGACATCAATCGATTGAAGTCATGAGGGTGAAAGGTTGAAATGTTTCTAGAGGACATCGATCTTTCAGAATTAAGACATCGATGGATCGAAGTCCTTGGGACAAGACATCGATCGATCAAGGAGACCAAATTGATCGATCGATGTGGCCAGTTTGTAAGTTATGATTCTTTATCCGTACAGGGGTTAGGGAATGAACGTTAAGCAATTTGAGGATTCTTCCGAGTGATATTTGGAAACTAGTGGGTGTTGTGAAAGATGTCTCTAAGGATGATGGTACTGTTTAGGAGATATAGAGTATGTGTTCGCGTTTAGAAGTGTGTGATTATGAGACATGAACATATGCACCGTGACATAAGCATTTGGCATTCGCATACATTTTGTTTGCGAAAGATTACGATTTTGCAAAGTGAATTTAAAGTTTTGCGAAAGACAGGTTATGCCTGCTTTTGAACACAAGGTATAAAAGTCACGCCTGCACTAGCAGGGTATAAAAGCGTGACCTATGGATCAATTGCAGGGTATAAAGTTATGTTATGGGGCCGTGGATCTATCAGCACGAGGTATAAAGTATATGTTATGGGGCCATGGACCTATCAGCACGGGGTATAAAGTTATATTTGCTGCG
The DNA here is from genome assembly GCA_036186865.1 of Eustoma russellianum. Taxonomy (NCBI): domain Eukaryota; kingdom Viridiplantae; phylum Streptophyta; class Magnoliopsida; order Gentianales; family Gentianaceae; genus Eustoma; species Eustoma russellianum. The sequence goes on along the minus strand of AP025066.1, from coordinate 19,537,808 downwards.
GACTGATCACTCAAAGGGTATAAAGTTCTGCTACGTGAAGAATAAGACAAGAAGTATTGCAAAAGTTTATGAAAAGATGTGCATGGACATGATTTACGAAAAGTCATATGTTTGTGTTTTTTTTGTTAGTCAATGTATGGTTTTGAAGAGAGAGTACATGCATCACGTTACACGAAGCATAAGCCTGAGTTACATAGGATGTTTCAGTTGGCAGTTGTTGATATAGTTGTGTTTAACTCTGTACGTGCTGTCTTCCATTTGGTGCATTAAATATATGACTTACTTGACTTTGATTTATGGTTATAGATATGTATTTGTTAACCTGAGCACCTTATTTTTAGGCATTGTTTATATAAGAAATTTGGTGACTCGTCGTGTGTGATTCCGTAAGATGTATAGACGAGTTACTTGCTAGCGTTGTTTCACTAAGAACAATTGTTTCATCTTTTTCAGGTGAAACTGAATATGAGATGATATTCGTAGAGGACGACGGCGAGTCATTGGGATGATAGATGTTGAATAGGAAATTTGAATGCTCTTAATTGATAGCTATTAGTTAATTCACCTGTGGTTGGATGTAACTAGACATATTACGAAACACATTTTAATTCCGCTGTATTTTAAATTGGAGTTTCATTGTTATCAAAGTTTTAAATTGTCACGACGTTTCCGCTGATTTATCTCACGTCATGGATGACGTATGCTTGATTTGTTATGATGCTTCGTAGTCCTCATAGTAGGCTACGGCGGGTGCACCGGTACCAATAACGGCATCGGGTTGGGGTGCTACAATATGAGTTCAAAAGAGTGACATATAATCTTCAAGATGCATACATAGTCTAAGTGGAAGATTGTTGGGAGTAATTCGAGATACGTGTAATGCGCAACACGTTGATAAAGTTTATACGAATTAATCATAAGTGGACGTTATGTATAATAATATTATATGCCACATATGTCACGTAATAATATTAATTATTGCGTAAAACATCCACACATTGAGTGATCATCCGGTATGTTCATGGATATATAGTGGTCAAAATGAAAACTCTGAATATGTAGAAAGTCATATGGTCAGAGACCGCGATGGATGGGCTCAAATTGTTACGGCCATAAAGTGTACGACATCTTGTCCCTGAGGGGCGACAACCCACGTGTAGCTAGTAGATAATTATTGGTATAATAATTAAATATTAAATATTATTCAATAATAATATTTATTATTCAATATTAGATAATATTTAATAAAGGAAGATAAGGGTTGGGTTTTAAATTTAAATTTAAATTTAAGTTTAAATTTAAATTTAAATTTAAAGTTAACATTAAATTTAAATCCTTACCTATCAGATTCTTCCTTCTTCCTCTATATAAAGGAGGAGGGGTTAACCTCCTCAAACGCACAATCAGATATTAAGGCCGCCAGTTATACGTGAGAATGGAGGGTGAGTGTGCCAATTCTCTATCAAGCCCACACAGCCTAGCCTCTCTATCGGGTAAAACAGTGAATTGTTGAATCCGGTCAAGGAGAGCATCAACAATTGGTGGGAGGTCATGAATTGGATCACACCAGATTCTTCATCAGAGCAGTTGCAGCGCATGTGAATAGATCTACATCAGATATGGAGCAAGGTATTATTACGCCTTTTGTTACTTTGACAATTGATTCGATTAAATGGTCATGTTCAGTGATTTTTAATTAAATCCAACACTAAGTGCATTATCCAAATGAGAAATCAGAACGTTGACATCTTCGATCCCAACAGAAAATACGAACAAGGTCCTCTGTTAGACCTCTTGTCTCGGGACATCAGCAGGTACGCTGGCGTGCGACATAAAGCAAGGCAAGCTGATGAGGGACTTCACAATTCCTGTCAGTGAAAGCACATACAATGGGGATAAGAAAAGTTGATAATTCACATAATTTGTATCAACTTCGCATAATCATTTCTTAGATTCCAAGATCGTTTTCTGCCACTCAGAATGCAATTTATACTTTCTGCAGTTCTTTAGTTTTGCTCTTGCGCATGCAAGTGGTCAACATAAATAACCAAAGATCTCAGTAGATAGAAAAAAGAAATTACCAAAACTGACAGTTACACTGAAGTACTTGGTAGTCTCAGCTACATGTTTAGAGAGTGCGAGCGATCCTGTTAAAAAGAGAAACAGATTCTGCACCTTTTGCTTGTCATAATTCAAACACACGAGGAATTTCACAACACTAAAGCATTTTCCCACTCTGTGGTTTCGACTATATGAATCAATCATTTCTCTTGCTTTACTTTATTTTGATTTTTTGACTTTTTTAACTATAGCCTAAATCCTATCCTCCTTTTGTATCTCCTAACATATGTGATTGCTAATTGACCAGTAACATCAATGTAGTTAAGCCAAATTCCAACACCTGAGAGTAATGTAAAGAGAGACCAGGATGTCCAGGGAGACCAGCATCATTATCTTTCTTCACTCTACTCCAGAAAAACTGCTCCATGTAAATTATACTCATCTTCAGACAAAAGATTAAAAGAATCTATAGTTCACAAGTGCAAGAAAAGCATTAATTCCAGAGAACTGGTGACAGTATTTGCTATTGAAATACCTGAGCCAAAACAATAGATCAGCATATGAAGTGCTGAAATAAAGTCGTAAATGTAGGAAGTAATTAAGTCGGACAAAATCGACTTTTGTACAGCAGTGGCCGACCTGTCGAGTTTAGAGTAAGCTGGATCGATCAGCTAAGTCAAGACAGTTCAGATAACGAAATTGAGTTTGCGTTCTGAATAGTCAGCCGACCTGCCAAACCTCAGGATAATAGCACTTCAGAGCAGTAGTTCTATGCTATCAGCTTTCTAGCCGAGCTGAACTCAAGTCAGATTGATCAGACAGATCAGATCAGTCTAGTTGCGCAATTATATTTGCATTCTAGGCTGATGACCGAACTGCCGACCTCGGCAGCTCAGCACAACCACAACAGTTGAGCTTTCAGCCGCTTCAGCCGAGTTCAACATAAACCAAAGCTCAGCACGACAATGCTGTAGAACAACGAATGTCCTCAGCCAAACAGCAGAGCTCAGCTGAACAGAGATCCAAGGTGAGCCCAAGACTCTGTCCTTAAGACGTATTTCCCTGGTATACTGTGTCCAACCGGATATAGCAATCGTCTCCCAGGATACAACGGAAGTCAGTTGAGACAAACGGCACTGCAGCGTTAGAACTCAAAGGAACCTATAAGTTGTTCTGAACTTCTCGGATTACTTGAAATGCAGAATGCTTTCTGTATGTAGGAGAATAAATATGCAGAGAGTAGAAGATTCCATAGAAAGAGGAACCGTAGGATTCTGAGTGAGAGTGAATGACCACAAAGGTCGGCTTGGCCACTATTTATAGGAAAGTTCTGAGGACAGTCTGTTACAACCAGTTCAACCACAGCCACAGGATCGGAAACCTGCTCGGCTTGAACTCTTGGATCAGATAACCGCATCATGTTTGCCCTCAGCCGTCAGATCAACTGACTGTTCAATCTGAGCTGTCAGATCATAACAAATCTAGTTCAGCTTGGCACATTTAAATCTCAACAACTTTTCAAAATTTAACCTTAGCCTATCTTAACAACTTGGAAGTTTGAACTCAAACAAAATCTACCCCAGCTAGGGGTGAGCAAAAAACCGGAAACCATAAAACCGGATCGAAACCGAACCAAAAATATGGGTTTTAAACCAAACCGGAACCGTATAACTTTAACGGTTTGGTTCTTGAACCGGATTTCTGGCTCATGGTTCTAGTTCGGTTCCTAATTTTCATAAACCGCTAGAACCAAAACCGAACCGCATAAATAGTAATATTTTACTTTTTTATATAAATAATAATTAATAGTTTTTTGTATAAATAATAATTAATATTCTTTATATAAATAATAATTAATAGTTTAGAACCCGTAAATAAGAATTAAAACTTTTTTATTTAAATAATAATTAATATTTTTTTATAAATAATAATTAATAGTTTAAATAATAATTTATTTTTTGCTTTGGCGGTTCTGAAACGGAACTAAACCGTATTAAAAAGTTCTACGGTTTCACAGGTTCATAGTTCCAGTTTGATTACAAAAATGTTGTGCTAAATGGTTTCCAGTTCCAACAGTTTTGGAACCGTCAGAACCGGAACCAGACCGTTGCTCACCCTTAACCCCAGCTGATAAGATCCAACCCGCTGCTACAAGACATGGCCTACAGTCTGCAGCCTGCAGCATGGCCTGTAGCCCAATCTGTAACCAGAGCCCATCATGTCCGCAGCTCGGTCATCAGGTACTGGTTGAGTTGAGTTAATTTTCCCTTATACTTTAAGCATTAATTTTTCATTCACCCGGTATCGGAATTGAGTGATTCAAAAGCCTAAAATTATCTACTCATGGCTTAGATAATTAACGACTCATTAGTTTCTACTCATCATTACATAAACTAATCATAATCTTAGCTCAAAATACGTTGCTAACCACAGTTTGCAACTTGGCCCAATTTCAATTTCTTTTCAATTTCTCCAACAATCCTCCACATGAATGGGAATCAATGCAAGTGTTTATGAAGACTCTACCAAGAAGTCAGACAAGAAAATGTTGCATCAGAAGAGGTAGCTTCTGGCTTTGAACCTTTCTTAGTGAAATACTATCAGATCCACTCGGCTAATTAGTGACTTGATGTCTTGAATTAACTGGCATTTAGATAAACCTAGATAATGGTACTCACACAATATTTCCTTTAACACCTTTTTGGTTCTCATGATTGTGTTCGTTTTGTCCATGAACCACCCGGTTTCAGAAAGTGTGTTAGAGAACTTTGGCCTTACAAAATCCTCACAGTAGCGGCCACACTTCACACTTACATAGGTATTTTCTATCAAGAGTATTCTATCATATCCCACTTGATATATCAAGATATAAGAACCATTAAAAGCCTTAGTGTACCCTCATTTTTCTGCATACACCACTTTTATTTAACAGAATAAGTAAATGCTCATTGAACTCCATAACTTAGTTGACCCATTGAACCAAGATTCTGGGATCTCCAGTCAACAAGGTTGGGTTACTGTTACAAAGCTTCATGCATTATAGGTTTTAGACCCATTCCGTTTGTAAAAATTGACATCTGATCTCTAGGCAAGCCTTTTGTAAGCGGATCCGCAAGATTCTCCTTTGACTTTATATAATCAATAGAAATCATGGCATTAGAGATCAACTGCCAATGGTATTGTGTCTTCGATGCATGTGTCGAGACTTACTATTATAGATGTTGCTTTGTGCTCGTCCTATAGCTGATCGACTATCACAGTGTATGCTAACATGAGCGATTGGCTTAGGCCAGCAGGGCACGTTTTCCATAAAATTCCGAAGCCATTCGGCTTCTTCCCTGGCCTTATCAAGTGCTATGAACTCCGTTTCCATAGTAGAACGAGCTATGCACGTTTGCTTTGTGGATTTCCACGACACAGCACCTCCATCTAAAGTGAATAAATATCCACTAGTGGACTTAGAATCTTTACTGTCAGATATCCAATTGGCATCACAATAGCCTTCTACACTGCTGGATATCTCGAGTAATCTAATCCAAGATTCATTGAATACTTCAAGTATCTCATTACTCTATTCAGATCTTTTCAATAATCATCACTTAGATTACTGTGAACCTGCTTAATTTGTTTACTGAGCATGTTAAGCCTGATCTTGTACAGTTCATTATGTACATCGTACTTTCAATTACTTGCGAATACTCCAATTGAGCTACTGGCTCGTCTCGGTTCTTCCTTAAGTGTATACTTAAGTCGAGTGGAGTCTTCACCCGTTTCACATCAAGCATATTGAAACATCTTAGAACATATTGAATATCGTGAGTTTGTGACAATACGAGTCCTTTGGTTATCCTAGAAATTTTAATTCCTAGAATAACGTTGGCGACTTCCATATCCTTCATATCGAAGTTTCTTGTCAACATCTTCTTTGTATTTGAGACGATATCACGAGTACTTCCCATGATCAGCATGTCGTCTACGTAGAGACATACTATCACATATGCATTTGGTGTGTTCTTAATGTCGACACACTTGCCATACTCATTGATCTTGAAACCATTAGCTAGCATAGCTTGATAAAGTTTCAAGTGCCAGTTTAGGGGCTTGCTTAAGTCCGTACAGTGACTTAACAAGTCTACAGACTTTCGATTCTTATCCTGGAACTACAAACCCTTCAGATTTTCCTTATAAATTTCTTCATCCAACTCACCATTCAGAAATGCAGTCTTTACATTCATCTGATGGATTTCTAGATTATAGACTGCAGCAATAGCAACTAGCATCCTTATAGAAGTGATCCTAGCTACTGGTGAACAGGATTTTTGGGTAGGGATTACTAGTAGAGTCGGATGAGTTATCTTTTTTCTGCTATCTATATGAAAGGGTAACTCTTTCTGGTAGAGGATAGTCATAGAGATGTATACCACGTTCTGGACCCTATTACCTTCATCTTTGTTCTTTAAGAAAGAGATATCTTGATTCTTATTCTTTCGGTAGGAGAAGTGACTGTGTCATTATTTATATGTCTAACACTCTAAACTCAGAGGACAGTTCCCATAGGATCTTCGAGTTCTGTGGGACTTTAGGCAACAATCTTACTTGGGTGTTCAAAACCTGCTACTCAAAAAGAACTCCTCTTAGGGACAGTGGATATTTTTTTTCTCATATTTTTGTTTGTGAGCTCTGCACTTAGGGACTCGGAGGACGTCTCATAGGGTCTCCGAGTTCAGCACTTTCTCCTACATCCTTTGAGTTGTCACTCTTGATGTATTCTGACTTCATCTCGGAGAGTCTTCTAAGAGCCCCCATAGGCTCTCTGAGTTACAAGAGAGACTCAAAGACTGTGTCTCTCTGAGTAAGACATCTCTACTCCAAGTCTAACTTTACGAGTCAATGTCCAACTCGAAAGGTGTACGAAATGACTCATCAATCATCTACAACAATGAGAAAATATTGATGTTCATATATAGTGGAACCCTATAAAGGCCTTACATATCCATGTGATGGGTAAAGCTATTAGTAGTATAAGAGGAACTCAAGGAAAAATAAATTTCCCTTTCTTTAGTCGAAGGACAATAATGCAGAATAAATAATTTGAAACATGTTTATTGCCAATATACATAAATATTTTGAAACATGTTTATTGCTATCACACCGAGTAAGAAGTTTTAGTATCTTTCTAGAGAAGTATCCTAAACTAAGATGCCAAGGATAGGCATCCTTGTTATTAACAGGAGAGTCATGAACTGTTGGCCAAGAAAGAGAAAAAAGGTATAGGAAAAAAAAGCTATCTCCAATCATCTTTTCTGATGCATTGTTCTACATAAAAGCAGAAATTAGATGTGAAAATTACTAAGTGAAATAGTGTTGCATCAACTTGTTAATAGATAACAAATTTGAACTGAAAAAGGTGGAGTATATAGAAATTAAGCAGTTAAAGAGAATCAAGAATCACTTAACCTTCAGAAGGCCTTTATGAGTCACTGGTACAACCTTTCACCTTTCTATTTGGTACTTTTATAGAAGTATTACATTATGGGATAGTGAGAAACGAATAAATCAAGACTACTTAGAATGTGATCAGAGGATCTAGAGTTTACAATTGAGTTGTTGTTAAAAGAATAAGAAGTATTAGCTGCCACCTGATCAACACCACCCTAAAAAATTGGCTGATAATAATGTAGCCTGACCTTGTTCAGATCCTTGAGGAGAACCTTGCATCAGAGCTGGTGTCTGAATCATTCTAGTTAGGGTCATAGCTTGCTCAATCTGCTCATATTAATAAGGCTGATAGCCTACATATGGTTCCGCATTAGATGTCTTCTCGTGAGGGCTGGCCTTGAAGCAACTGCTATGATTGCTGTTTTGTGACCTGGAAATCACGGGTTTGAGTTGCGGAAATAGCCTCTTGTTCAAAGTGTAGGGTATGGCTACATACATCAGATCGCGAAGTGATCTGGCCCCTTCTTGGATTCTGCACAAACACGGAAGCCTAGTGTGCCGGAAACGCCCTATTAGATGTCTCCTCCATCTTTCACACACACACACACACACACACACACATATATATATATATATATATATATATATATATATATATGTATGTATGTATGTATATGTATGTATGTATGTATGTATATGTATGTATGTATGTATGTATATGTACACACCATGGCCTCTGGCGATCATGTCCCCTGGCAGCATTACCCGCTGCCATTGTCGTCGTTCTTCTCGCCACCTTCAATCTGACTTCTCCCCATTCTTTTCAGTGATCTTCGCTTGCGGGTATCTTCCACATCAACTGGTTTCCATCGAAGGCGATCGCAATGTCGACGCCAGCCCCAACTTTTGTGGCAGTTTTATCTGGCAATTCTAATGCCACTCAAATTGCAATCTCTCCGAAAACGGTTTCCAGGTATAAAGGCCTTCCGATGATCTCATTTAAAGATTATTCGAGATGTTTTTGAAAAGATTGGATTCAATAACGATTTGTGCATTACTTTGATTGATCAATCGTAGATTCTTTTGAATTTTCGGCATGAGCCGAATTATATTAGATGCTTTTATCGTCGATCATAGAATATCTTTGGATGTCATATGCGTGTAACGAAATCGACAGTGAATTTTGATCCTTCTGCAGATGTTCCTATTATCCCTGTGTGGATTCCATTTCCTGTGTTGCCAATTCATTTTCATCATAAGGCTGCACTTTTTGAAATTGTTCAGCCAATAGGCACTCCCATCAAGCTGGACATCGCCACTTCTGATGGGTTGCGGCCATCGGTGGCACACGTTTTTTGTTGAAGTAGATGTGTCACATGAATTGCCTAAGAAGATTTATTTGCAGGCAAAGCAGCGAATCCTTTTGCAACAAGTGGTTTATGAAGATTTACCCATGTTTTGTGCCACTTGCTGCAGACTTGGTCATGCTACAGGCTCTTGTCATTCAGCTCCGCCATCAATAGTCCCACAACCTCCGCCTGCAACCAGGTGGACTCCAAAGAAGCAGCCCCCTCCTGGTCCTCCAGCCCTCTCTCCTGAACACATCACTTTACTATCATGGCAACCAGCAGACGATACACCAGCAGATCCGTTGCAACATCAGGCGGATCTACCGTCACCTACTGATGCGCAGGATATCTCACGGTTGGTATAGACGCTGATTACCCACCGCAACAGGAAGCCGCTGAGGGGGGAGATATTGGACACTCATCTGACACAAAGTTACATGTAGAAGATCTTTCGCCTAATTTTCCACCGGTTTCAGATGTTATAATTCGTAAAATACAATCTCTACCAGAGTCACCTTCTGAGGAGATTCTATCGTCACGACTTCAGGAACCCAAGCCAGACGAGGGGTTTATTACTGTTGTTTTGCGTTGCCAAAGGCAAACCCGTAAAGAGCTACCACCACTTCTGCCTTCCACTATTCATACTCGTAGTGCTGCACGTGCGTCACATGGGAGTGATATCACCCTGACTCAATAATTATCATGACTTAGAACATTTGGGCCCTCGGCCCTTCCTCTGCATGTTTGCATTATTTAGTACGATTGCACAGTCTTAATTTGTTTGCGGTTATTAAGCCGAAACATCCAGCTAATCGTATTATGCGTTATAGTCTGCACTTGGGATTTACCAATTTTTTTGCGTCACAGTCAGATAAAATTTGTGTTTACTGGCGTGATTCCATATATCGCCTCATGCACATAAGTGATGACGATCAGGTTGTCCATTTCTAGTTTATTTATATTCCATTAAACCTTTCCTTCACTTTTTTTGTGGTTTACGCGTTACATACCATCGTACAGCGTCATCCTTTATGGCAGGCTTTATGTGACTATTCTCAGCAAATTACCAGCCCATGGTTAGTTTATGGGGACTTTAATACCTTTCGGACATTAGCTGGTCATCGGGGTCGCTCTCAGCCATCATTATCAGCATTGCAAGACTTTAATGATTGCATAGAATCCTATGCTTTGATGGATCCTCCCTTCCATAGATCACAATACACCTAGACAGACGACCGTGGACTAGGCCAAGTACATCACCGCTTAGACTGGCTTTTCATCAATTCTTCTTTTTAGGATGCTTTTGATGATATATGTTTGACATACTTACCGCGGATTTCTTTGGATCATACACCACTCTTGTTTATTTGTCGTATGTCGGGAAACTCAGGCCGGCAGGCATTTCGATTTCTTGATGCTTGGTTGTCTCATCCAGATTTCCATGCTTATGTAACAGATGCTTGGAAGTCATATCCAACCACCGAAGGTATGTATGGTTTCTATAATAAATTGTTTCGACTAAAGCATGATATATAGCGCTGGAATCGGGATGTTTTTGGTAATATTTTTAGTTGAGTAGAGCAGGTAGAGGCAGAGGTACGACGGGCGGAAGCGGTTTGGGACAATGATTCGTCGAATACTAATCACAGTTTATATCATCAGTCCAAAGCAGAATACATCCAGGCGTCTAAATATGAACTTCAATTTTGGAAGCAAAAAGCCCGTGGCTTAAGGATGGTGAGGATAATACACGTTATTTTCATTCGTTGTCAAGGGCCGCCGTGCTCAACTCCGAATTCAACAAATTTACACATTCTCGGATGTTTTATGTGACACACCAAACGCAATCAAAAATGAAGCAGATGTTGAGAAATATGTTTGGATAATTTTCAAAGTCATGATTGTAAGAGTGGAATTCTTAAAAATGTCACATGTGGTGTTATAAGTGATTAAAAGTTGAAATAAAGTTGAAACAAATGAAAAAGTGACATCGATCTCTACGTAGATCTCTCAGCCAGAGATCGATGTATACATAGATCTCTACATAGATCTCTCAGTCAGAGAAAGATGTACCTAGATCTCTACATCGATCGATCAATGTCACACAGAGACAAAAGCTGAAGCTCACTGTGAGACATAGATCTCTCAACCAGAGGTACATCAATCGATCAATGTATACATCAGTCTCTAAAATTGAGACATAGATCGGTCGATGTCCAGCGTTTTTGGTGAAATTTTTCTAAAAAGTGATAAAATGATTGTTTTTCATTTATATATGTTTCATATAAGTATATTGTGATTTTATTTCTTGTTTTTGATGATAATAATAATGTCTTCGGACTAACGTGCCTTGGAAGTTTCTACAACTTACCAAAAAGGGCAAAATTGGTATTTTGAGTGTTGTAGGAACATGATATGGTGAAAATACTTCAAGGACTGATTCTCATTATATTTATCATGACATAGGTGGTATTATATTTATTTCTAACCATCGGGGTCATTTCTGGAGGTTTCTCTCACTAGGGATATATTGGTCATTTACCCCTGAGGGTATTTTTGGTATTCACTCAAGGAATCATGAGTATATTCTTATCATCATTCTGGAGTTGATTTGTGATTATTTTGAAGATTATATGGTGGCCTTATATTATTTCTCTCACATGATGATATTATTTATTGACTATAACGGGATATGTGACGAGTTGTGATGTCACATTCTATTTCTTTCTTGAAGACTCTCTTATATATGTTATGGGAGCATATTTATCATCATTATACAGAAATATCAAAGGTAAAGGTGTGGAAATGATCACAACATACAAGAAGCAATTATGGAAATTTTGGTGTTACATGTTGACATAATCTTGCCAAATATTATTTGGTGATTTCTTCTTCAAAAATCTGAGTTGATACACATATATGCAAGCCTCAAAACGTGTATAAACAGGTGTAAATGATGTGTAATTCATTTTATGATTCGGTGACAAGTGGACCAACCAAAAAGAGCTAGTTGGCAAAATTGCCAACTTGGAAATGTTCGAATTGGCTACTACATCTATTTGGGAGCTGTTTTGAGTTTGAATATTTCAAAGTCTCACATGCCTATTTTCAAGCCAAGAAGTTGATGTATTCTTGTGGCGTTATCTCTCTTATTATCTTCATTTTGAAAAGGATAATCAAGACTAGTCCATGTGGAAAATTTCGGCCAACATAATGTGTGCCAAGGTGGACTAATCATTTTGCTTTATGTTGCCAAGTGTACAAGACCAACCAATGATGTGAAGACAACTTGGATTTGATGATGAAGATGGTAACACATGTGCATTCTTATCTCCAAGTCTCACTTCACACTATAAATAGGAGGCAATGGTGAAGAAGATGAAACACACTTGAAGCTCACTTGAAAGCATTTGTTGATTTGTCTAGCTATATTTTTCTTGTTTTTTGTTCCATTATTTGTAGTCAACGTGTTCTTGTTGTATTTGTTGGAGAGCTACAGGACTCTTGAGCTTCATTTGTAAGATTGATTAGCCAATTCTATAAAGCTACATCAATAGGTGGTAGAGGTGCTGCAACTTAGTGTTGCATAGAAGGTGTTCATCCAAGTTTTGAATAGGGTTGATGTATAACCCAAGGATCAATCTTTGTTCTTGTTGTAAGTTGATTCATGCCACAATGAAATCCAAGGAAAGGTGTTCCTTGGGACCGGAGTAGGTCACATTGACCGAACCAGGATAAATCCTCGGTGTTCTTGTCTTGTTTCTACATTTCTGCATTCTGCCTGTTTTTACTGCAGTTTTCACACAATTTCTCATGATTTGAAAAATAGCTAAACACTTTCAAAATTCATGATTTTTGATGGAGTTATACTTCATACTGTTAGATTTCATTTTCAACAAGAATCACTTGATTTGAGCAAGGGAAAGTTAGTCTTTTAGCCTTCTCAAGATAACTGCTTCAATCTGGCTGCAATCTGACCAGTTTTGAGAAAACTTGAATTCTGTTATAACCAAGAATTGTTTAAGGTCAGGGACTTTTGGAAACATCAACTACACATCCTAAGGAGTGTTTTGATATAAAGTTCAACCTTTTTGGTTGAGTATTCAAAGAGAAACATATTTTCCAATTTCAGCAACATTTTGTCCAGTTCTATCTAGATTGACCATCTGAATCTTTTTATTTGTTTGAAGAGCCAAAAAATCGTATTTTTATCTGATTTTTGGACAGAGTCTTGTTAACACATTGAAGTTTAGTTCTAAAAATTTTCATAATTTTTGGAGTTATGTGCAAGGATTTTTGAATTTTTCAAAGACGGGTTCTTAATCTGAGGTAGTCTCAGATTCTGTTTTCAAATGGGATTTTTATCAAGGGTAGTAGTGTAATTTCCGCTAACCACTATTCTTCCCACCCTCTAGTGGTACTTATTGCAGGTGCGCGGTCCAACAATTGGTGTCAGAGCCAGGTCTACACCACTCAAAGAAGCAAGATTCAACACCGTACAAACAACACAAGGCCAAGAGACAATATTTCAAAGTAGCCTGCTAGTCTCAAAACAAAGGTACATACAATGTCCATAGTCTCTCAAAAAGGTGAGTTGGAAGGTATGTCCACACAACGTCCTCCTCTTTTTTATGGTAACTATTTTGTTCATTGGAAACTTAGAATGAGGCTATTCTTAATGGCTATAGACATTGATTTATGGTCTATAGTCAAAAATGGACCGTACATACCAATGAAAATTGTACAAGTTAGTGGAGTCACACAAGAGGTTGAAAAATACAAAAGTGAATGGTCATCGGAAGACAAAAAGAAAATGTCAATGAATGCTAAGGCTATGCAATTATCGTTACACGGATTAACAACCTCTGAAGCAGGATATGTGTCAAATTGCACAAGCGCACACGACATGTGGAAATCATTAAAATTAAAGCATGAAGGTACTAGCAGGGTAAAAGTGTCAAAAATAAACATGCTTGTGTCTGAGCTTGAATCTTTTAAAATGTTGCTAAACGAATCCATAACATCTATGGATGTGAGGATTACTAATATTTTAATGCCTTTGAAGCTTTAGGCAAATCATTCACAAACAATGAAAAGGTTCAAAAGGTGCTGCAAAGCCTTTCTACTGAATGGGATCCAAAGGTAACGGCGATTGAAGAAATGAAATCGATCACAAAAATAGATGAATTGATATGCTCGCTAAGAGTGTGCGAGGTAAAAGTAAACCAACAGAAGTTCGAGTCATCTAAATCATCCGGTAAGTCAATAGCTTTCAAATCAACTGAATCACATACAAATAATGATGATAGCGATAGTGATAATGAATTAGACGATGACTTGATATTGAAAGATAGAAAACTTAGAAAGTTTTTTAAACGTCCTAATAAGAATAAACAACGATCTTCTTCTTCTTCTTCTTCTCAACCTAGGAAAAATAACTCTAACAACAATAAATGGTATAATAAAGAGTTAAAGTGTTATGAATGTGGTCAAAAAGGACACATCTCTTATGATTGTCCGACAAAGAAAAACGTCAACAACAACAATAATAATAACAATAAACAAGAAAAAGAGACGCAAACATCAAAGGCAAAGGAGGCCAAGCAAAGGAAAGGCAAACGAGCAATGAAGGTGAGCACATGGAGCAACTCATCCGACTCAGAATCCTACACTGGGGAAGCTCAAGTCTGCTTCGTATCCAACGAGATAAGTTCTTCTTTTGATGATGATTCTGATACTGAAATGACATTTGATGAAATGTATGAAGAATTTTTAAGAATGCATGCTCGCTGTAAGAGGCTCTCTAAAGAAAAGAAGAAACTAATTGAAGAAAACAACAAGTTGAAGACATCCAACTTGGAGTTTTCCGATAAATTAGAATCTTTTAAACAAGAGTCTACTAATACTCTTGATTCCTTAGAGATTAAAATTGAACCATATAGGAAAAATGAACAAACATTGATGTCTAAGTTAGAAAGTTGTGAAAATGAGATAGTACAACTTAAATCTACTAAACTAAACTTAGAAAAAATGTTAGAACAATTCAAGTCTGGAACCAACATGCTAGATACATTGATATCATCACAAAAATATGGAAATGATAAAACCGGGTTATGATATAAAGAAGAAAATGCCAAAGTAGAAAAAAAGACTAAGTTTGTCTCATCTAGTACAAAACTGCCATATAATACAACGAAATCAACTTTGCCTGCTGCATCTTCTTCTACTCCTTCTTTTGTTTATTCTAAGGCAAAAATACAACCTGCACCCATAAAATCACATACATATCAACGTACAATGGCAAAACTTTGCACCTAGATAACCTAGAAATTATGCCAATATGTATACAAATGCAACTAGACATAATAAAATGCATCCTACTTCTTATGAACCTAAGTATAGGCAACACTCATATAAGTCTTATAGAAGTGCATATGAACATGTACATAGCATCATATAAGAAACAAAATCATATGCCTTACATAAGCTATCAAAATCGACCCCAACAAAGTACATATACACCAAGGTACAACATATATAACAATGCATCTTCACGGAATATATATGCTAATTCTCCTTATTTTTCCAATTATAACTACGCTAAAAATGTGCCAAAAAGGTACATCCAAGTTTGGATATCCAATGGGTATATAAACAAGGATGGTGCCCCTAACATTCAAGGACCCAAGTAAAGGGTACCTAAAACTTTGTCTCCATTGTAGGAAAATCGCAAGGAATGCAAGAAGGAGGCAAAGTCAAAGAATCTAAAAACTAAATGGTTTTTAGATAGTGGATGTTCACGGCATATGACGGGCAACCCCAAACTATTTACCGAGTTGGAACATATCAAGAATGGATGAAAGGTAACATTCGGTGACAACAACAAAGGACAAGTTGTTGGAAAAGGAACAATTGGGGACCCTAACACATTTCAAATGAGAAATGTGTTGTTAGTAAGTAATCTTTCTTACAATTTATTAAGTATTTCTCAACTTATAGATTGCAGATATAATGTTTCTTTTCCTCCTAATTCTTGTGATATAATAAATGAAAAAAGAGAAATTGTATTAAAAGGAAATAGAGATGGTAATATTTACACTCTTACCTTAGATAACATGTTAGATGCTAAGGTTAAGTGTTTAATATCACATGACTTAGAAGTGTATTTATGGCATAGAAGATTAGGCCATATAGGAATTTCAACTATTAAGAAATTATCTAAGAAGAATTTAATTAGAGGAATACCTAAGTTAGACTTAGATAATTTTCAAATGTGTGAAACATTTATTAAAGGAAACCACATTAAAGAAACATTAAAACCGAAAAATGAAGTGA
This sequence comes from Eustoma russellianum, assembly GCA_036186865.1. NCBI lineage: Eukaryota > Viridiplantae > Streptophyta > Magnoliopsida > Gentianales > Gentianaceae > Eustoma > Eustoma russellianum. Next base: position 19,521,624 of record AP025066.1, on the reverse strand, counting down.
GTACTAGTCATGTACTAGAATTGCTTCACTTAGACTTATTAGGTCCAAGTAGGACAAGAAGTCTAGGTGGACACTACTATGTGTGTGTCATAGTAGATGACTACTCACGCTACACATGGACATTGTTCTTAATATACAAAGACGATGCTTCATTGGCAATCAAAACTCGTATTAAGCAACTTGAAACTATATACGAAGAAAATGTTAAAAGAATTAGAAGTGATAGAGGTGGAGAATTTAAAAACAAAGATGTAATCAAGTTTTGTGAATTACATGAAATTAAACATGAATTCTCACCACCTAGAACACCACAACTCAATGGAGTTGTAGAACGCAAAAATAGAACAATTGAAGAAGTTGCTAGAACAATGTTATGTGAAAATAAAGTACTAAAATATTTATGGACTGAAGCTGTTAGTTGTGCATGATATATTATAAATAGGCTTTCTATTAGAAAGAAATTGAATAAAACACCTTATGAATTATTAAACGATAGACAACCTAAAGTAGATTATCTTAAAGTTTTTGGTTGTAAATGTTTTGTGTTGAACACTAAGGATAATATAGACAAGTTTGAACAAAAAGTCTATTGAATGCATATTTGTTGGTTATTCAACTAATTCAAGAGCATATAGGTGTTATAATCCTGCATCTAGAAAAATAATTGAATCTATAAATGTGAAATTCAATAAAAATGCATGCTTTGAAGTTAGTGATAAAACTCAACATAAGCATGAGAATAATGTTGAAAATATGTTTGATGATGATGATGTATTACTTGAACCTGTAATTGATCATCTAAAACCAACTCTCCCTGAACAAAACATGCATGAACCCTTAGATGAAATAAATGAAGAAATTTTGCAATTGGAAAATAATGCAACTAATGATCCAATTATATATGATAATGTTCATACCAATGAAACATTTGAACAAGATGAGGATGAACCTAGTCAATCTAGGAATTGGTGGCATCCTAAAGAGTTAATCATTAGGGATCCAAGTGTTGGGGTTAGAACATGTATGAACTTAAGTCAACTTGAAGGATATAGTTTAATCTCACACTTAGAACCTAAGAATGTAAAGGAAGCCTTAGGTGATATATCTTGGATAGATGCCATGCATGAGGAATTGAACCAATTCATAAGGAACAACGTGTGGGATTTAGTACCTAAACCCGAAAATAAGTCTGTAATAGGAATGAAATGGGTGTTTAGGAATAAAATGGATGAACAAGGAAACATCACACGAAATAAGGCTAGGCTATTTGCACAAGGTTATAATCAACAAGAAGGAATAGATTATAAAGAAACATTTGCACCCGTTGCACGACTAGAAGCAATTAGATTGTTACTTGTGATTTCAAGTCTAAGCAACATCAAACTCTTCCAAATGGATGTCAAGAGTGCGTTCTTGAATGGATACATCCAAGAAGAGGTGTTTGTCAAACAACCCCATGGATTCGAAGATCCAAAGAATCCTAACCATGTTTACAAGCTTAAGAAAGCTCTATATGGTTGAAACAAGCTCCAAGAGCTTGGTATGATAGATTTGAAAACTTTCTTATTGCAAATAATTATCAAAGAAGGACCATAGACAACATATTATTCTTAAGAAGAAAAGATAACGACTTGTTAATAGTTCAAATATACGTAGATGACATCATCTTTGGTTCAACCAACCCTACTTTAGTAAAAGACTTCGAAGAGTGTATGAAGTCAGAATTTGAAATGTCAATGGTAGGAGAGTTGAATTACTTCTTAGGACTTCAAATCAAACAAACCTCTCAAGGAATCCACATTAGCCAACTTAAGTATTACAATGATATGATTAAGAAGTTTGGCTTTGAAGAGTTGAAACCAACACCTACACCTATGAGCGTTAGCACCAAACTAGAAATAGATGAAAATGGTAAACCTTTTGATGACACACTTTATAGGTCTATGATTGGTTCATTGTTATATTTAACTGCATCAAGACCTGACATCATGTTTAGTGTGTGTATGTGTGCTAGGTTTCAATCTTGTCCTAAGATATCTCATTACAATGCAGTGAAAAAGATCTTTAGGCATCTTAAACACACACCTCACTTAGGACTTTGGTATGATAGAAACGCTAAATTAGAATTATATGCATATAGTGATGCTGATTATGGTGGTTGCAAATTAGATAGAAAATCCACTAGCGGTACGTGTCAATTCATAGGAACCAACTTGATCTCTTGGTTTTCTAAGAAGCAAGCTAGTGTAGCTCTTTCTACCACTGAAGCCGAGTATATAGCCTTGAGTTTATGCACTACCTAAATACTTTGGCTTAAACAACAACTTAGTGATTTTGGCATTAAAATGAATAAGATTCCAATTTTCTGTGATAGCACAAGTGCGATCAATCTTTCTCAGAATCCGGTACTTCATTCTAAGGCCAAACACACTGAGGTACGATACCACTTCCTTCGAGATCATGTTCAAAATGAGGATATAGTTATAAACCATATAAGAACTGATCGTCAGATAGCTGATATCTTCACCAAACCCCTTAATCAAGCCAATTTCGAAAACTTATGAACCAAGTTAGATATGATGACTTACGATACCATTGCATAGTTCTATCTTTTGCATGATTTGCAAAATAAAGGGGGGGATAGAATAAAAACATGATTTTAGTCGGTAAGTCATAATTTGGTTGGTTGAATAGTATGCTAAGTTTTAATTGGTATAAATTTTGGTGCATAGGTTAAGGGGGAGAATATAATTTGAGGGGGGCACATGAATACATGAAAATTGAGAGTTTGAAAACAATTAGTAAAATTGGTTGGTAATTGGTTTCTAAAACAATCGCTACAAATTTGGTCAAAAGATTGGTGAATGGTGAGGTTTTCAAAACAATTCAATTGGTTTAAACTTGGTAGATTTATGATAAACAATTGGTAAAAAGTTGTGACATTAAAATCATGTTAGGTTATTTTGAAAATCATCCAAAAGGGGGAGAATGTTGAGAAATATGTTTGGATAATTTTCAAAGTCATGATTTTAAGAGGCGAATTCTTAAAAATGTCACGTATGGTGTTATAAGTGATTAAAATTTGAAATAAAGAAACAAATGAAAAAGTGACATCGATCTCTACATAGATCTCTCAGCCAGAGATCGATGTATACATAGACCTCTACATAGATCTCTCAGTTAGAGATCGATGTACATAGATCTCTACATCGATCGATCGATGTCACACAGAGACAAAAGCTGAAACTCACTGTGAGACATAGATCTCTCAACCAGAGGTACATCGATAGATCATTGTATACATCAGTCTCTAAAATTGAGACATAGATCGATCGATGTCCAGCATTTTTGGTGAAATTTTTCTAAAAAGTGATAAAATGATTGTTTTTCATTTATATATGTTTCATATATGTATATTGTGATTTTATTACTTGTTTTTGATGATACTAATAATGTCTTGTGACTAACGTGCATTGGAAGTTTCTACAACTTACCAAAAAGGGCAAAATTGATATTTTGAGTTTTGTAGGAATATGATATGGTGGAAATAATTCAAGGACTGATTCTCATTATATTTATAATGACAAAGGTGGTATTATATTTATTTCTGACCATCGGGGTAATTTCTGGAGGTTTCTCTCACCAGGGGCATTTTGGTCATTTTACCCCTGAGGGTATTTTTGGTATTTTCAGTCAAGGAATCTCTTGAGTATATTCTTATCATCATTCTGGTGTTGAGTTTTGATTATTTTGAAGATTATATAGGTGGCCTTGTATTATTTCTCTCATATGATGATATTATTGACTATAGCGGGATATGTGACGAGTTGTGATGCCACATTCTATTTATTTCTTGAAGGTTCTCTTATATATGTTATGGGAGCATATTTATCATCATTATACAGAAATATCAAAGGTGTTAAAGGTGTGGAAATGATCACAACATACAAGAAGAAATTATGGGAATTTTGGTATTACATGTTGACATAATCTTGCCAATTATTATTTGTTGATTTCTTCTTCAAAAATCTGAGTTGATACACATATATGCAAGCCTTCAAACATGTATAAACAGGTGTAAATAATGTGCAATTCATTTTATGAGTTGGTGACAAGTGGACCAAACAAAAAGGAGCTAGTTGGCAATTGGAAATGTTTGAATTAGTAGCCAACGGCTACTACATCTAATTTGGGAGCTGTTTTGAGTTTGAATCTTTCAAATTCTCACATGCCTATTTTCAAGCCAAGAAGTTGAGGTATTCTTGTGGCATTATCCCTCTTATTATCTTCATTTTGCAAAGGATAATCAAAACTAGTCAATGTGGAAAATTTCGGCCAACATAATGTGTGCCAAGGTGGACCAATCATTTTGCTTTATGTTGCCAAGTGTACAAGGCCAACCAATGATGTGAAGACAACTTGGATTTGATGATGAAGATGGTGACACATGTGCATTCTTATCTCCAAGTCTCACTTCACACTATAAATAGGAGGCAATGGTGAAGAAGATGAAACACACTTGAAGCTCACTTGAAAGCATTTGTTGATTTGTCTAGCTATCTTTTTCTCTTTTTTTTGTTCCATTATTTGTAGTCAAGGTGTTCTTGTTCTATTTGTTGGAGAGCTACAGGACTCTTGAGCTTCATTTGTAAGATTGATTAGCCAATTCTATAAATCTACATCAATAGGTGGTAGAGGTACTGCAACTTAGTGTTGCATAGAAGGTGTTCATCCAAGTCTTAAATAGGGTTGGTGTATAACCCAAGGATCAAGCTTTGTTCTTGTTGTAAGTTGATTCATACCACAATGAAATCTAAGGAGAGGTGTTCCTTGTGACCGGAGTAGGTCACATTGACCGAACCAGGATAAATCCTCGGTGTTCTTGTCTTGTTTCTACATTTCTGCATTCTGCCTGTTTTTACTGCAGTTTTCACACAACTTCTCATGATTTGAAAAAATAGCTAAACACTTTCAAAATTCATGATTTTTGGTGGAGTTATAATTCAGACTATTATCTTTTATTTGCAATAAGAATCACTTGATTTGCGCAAGGGAAAGTTAGTCTTTCAGTCTTTGCAAGATAACTGTTCCAATCTGGCTGCAATCTAACCAGTTTTGAGAAAACTTGAATTATGTTTTAACCAAGAATTGTTTAAGGTTAGGGCCTTTTTGAAACATCAACTAAACATCCTAAGGAGTGTTTTGATATAAAGTTCAACCTTTTTGGTTGAGTATTCAAAGAGAAACATGTTTTCCAATTTCAGCAACATGCTATCTAGTTCTATCAGATTGACCATATGAATATTTTTATTTGTTTGAAGGGACAAACGATCTTATTTTTATCTGATTTTTAGATAGAGTCTTGTTAACACATTAAAGTTATGTTCTGGATATTTTCATAATTTTTAGAGTTGTGTACAAAGAGTTTTAAATTTTTCAATAACGGGTTCTGAATCTAAGGTAGTCTCAGATTCTATTTTCAAAGGGGATTTTTATCAAGGGTAGTTGTGTAATTTTTGCTAACCACTATTCACCTCCCCTCTAGTGGTTTTTATTGAAGGTGCACGGTCAAACTGCAGTTTCGTTCTACACGACCTTATTTGCATGAGGCCAGATAGGGGATTATGAATATATCTTGCAGCACATTCCTTAGTTAGTCACTACGAAGGAAAACAATTTTCTTATTTATCTCCTGCAGGCACCTGAGATAAAGGAGGCAGTGTGGCATTTAGATCCTCAAAGTGCAGCAGGCCCGGATGGGTTCAATGGTAATTTTTTTGTTCATGTTGGCACATTACCTTAATACCGAAGGTATCAGCTCCTCGTACATTCAGTGATTTTAGACCAATCTGTACTAATTTTTTGAGTAAGCTTTGTACTCGTATTATAGCGACTCGTCTGAGTACTTTTCTTCCCAAGCTTATATCGCCGGAGCAAACGGGTTTTCTAAAAGGACAGGATATCTATACTCAAGTGTTGCTTGCTCGTGAGATGATACACATGCTTGACAAGGGTGGAAGCCAGCTATGTCTAAAACTCGATATGATGAAGGTTTTTGATCGAGTTAGCTGGGAATATTTGGAGTTGCTATTGCTTAGGTTTGGCTTCTCAGCGTTCTTTGTGAGAATTATTCTAAATAATTTAGGTAGCACCCGCTTTTCGGTGCTTATCAATGGTGTTCCGTTGGATGTATTTCGGCCTTACAGAGGGGTGAAACAAGGTGACCCATTATCACCTTTGTTATTTATATTATCTTCGGAGGGATTCAGTAGAGGGTTAAAGACGCTAGTGGCAACTGGTATCCTGCAGCCTTTTCGTTTGGGCCGTATGCCATTCCATGTGATGCATCTTGCATATGCAGATGATTTGTTGATATTTCTCTGCGGCACTGTTTTACTTTATGCGGATTCAAATCCTTTCTGACTCATTATGACGGCGCCTCAGGCCAAAAGGTTAATTATGGTAAAAGCAGCTTCATTTCCGATACCAACACATCCTTGCAGCGCATGCACCACTTTGCGGATATTCTTGGTATGTGTGCATCAGATTTGCCATTCCGCTACTTGGGCTCTTTCTTACATAAAGGTATTAGCCGTGCACGTTATTGTACGTCACTACTGGAGCACATTCATACACGACTGAATGGTTGGCATAATACAATGTTGTCACCGGCAAGTAGACTGGTATTATTACAGTATGTTATTTCCTCCCTGCCTTTGCATATTATTGCAGCGGAAGGATTGCCACAGTCGGTTATTAAGATCACTGAACGTAAGATGGCCAATTTTTACTAAGGACCACGGTGGCACTGGGTTGCATGGTCCACTATTCAGACCCCTTGCGCTGAAGGTGGATTGGGCCTTTGGGATCTCGGCACTCGTCAAGAAGCTTATTTTTGTCGCATATGGTGAAACTATCATCAGAATAATACACTCTGGAGTGCTTACCTTCAGGCAAAATATAGACACCATGGGGACTATCATCCGCGTATTATGGACTCACCCGTTTGGAAGACTATTTGTTTCTCTCATCCTTTTTGTTCTCGTAACAGTCGACAGCATGGTACGGAACTGAGCTGGAATGCAACGGCATAGGGGGAATTTACCTTACGCTCAACATATGCTCTTTGTCGTATATCACATCCCACTCTTCTTTCGGCACAATTTATTTGGCATAAGCATCCCCGAAAAATAGTCCGACATTTTCTTTGGCGTGTGTATCACAGGGCATTACCTTTTGAGGATTACATTAGGCAATTCACAGCATCCATGCCCACGCAATGCCCTTTCTACAAGGTAGCTTCAGCAGAGGTGGATCATGTTTTTTTTGCATTATGCATGCATTCGTCCTGTATGGCATATTTTCTCAGACATGATACATGGTAATCTGCATGCCTCTACACATTTATGGCCTTATATACTATCTTGATGGTTTCGTGCCTCATCAAATACGCTACTTGGGGTTCTGCACATTGTGATTCCATGCATCATTGTCTATAATATATGGCAGGCATACCCTTCATTAGTATATGGTGATGCCATCTGATATACTACCAACTTGCTCATTGCTATTATACGTTCTGATATTTATTTGTGGGGCAAACGTTTGATGAAACAAAGCTTGCATCTAGTTTCAGCTCAATACAACACCTGAATCTAATATCTCCTCTTTGTATAAAACGCTCCATGGTTGTCCGGTGGTTAGTTCCTCCTTTGGGTCGTATGAAGCTTAATGTCGATACCGCTGCTGGGCGTACTTTTGCTATAGATGAGACTATCCTATGAGACAGTTTTAGCGTATGTGTTGTGGCAATATCATTCAGATTACCATCATGCCCTCCTTTCATTGCGGAAATGCAGGCAGCATTATTTGGGTTACTATATTTTCTACCACTACATCGCCACATCATTCTAGAGACCGACTGTCATCAGTTGACTCAATTACTTTATCGGCACAGCGCTGCTGCCGAGAGTTCTCATCTTCGCATGCTTCGGTACTTGCAGCTGCAGGCACAGTTTGACATTCAACATGTTTATCGGGAGGCAAATATGGTAGCACAGTACTTAGCGCAGCATGGGTTAATGACTCCTATGACGGGTTATTATACACAACATATGTTTCCACCATTGATTCGTAGTTGCGTCAGGCTCGATATTACTACTGCCCACCTTTGGCTTGCATGAGCGGCATCTTACTCACATTTTCTCGGTTTGTCTTCCATATGGATTGGCTATACTTTACACATTCTGTCTGCACTCTGTGGAATGCAGGAAGCCTCGGTACGATCTACTGCTATTGGATAATCATGCTTTTAATTCGCTATTGGCCTACATTGATTTCTAAATGGTTATAATTTTTGCTTTTACATGGATGATCATGGATGATGTTGGGGATTTCCGCAATGGATGGCACGGATTGACTGCATTGGAGCTGCCCTATCTTTATGTACTAAATATTTCAAATGTGGTAAATATTTACTCTTTTTCCTTCGTGCAAGATTTTATCCACAAGGGTGGTTTTGCTTGCCAAGGTTTTAATGAGGCATATCATACCACGTTTGAATGTTCCCCCTACACCTATCGCATATTATGGAGCTACATCTTCCGGCCTCTCAGTAGTTACATACGACTTTGTTATGACCTTATTTGTATCAAGGGTATTCCTCCGCCATAAATGAGAGTTTTTCCCTTTAATAAAATATGGAGACCCGGTGCTCTTTCATTTTAAAAAATGTACGTATGTATCGGCTATAGAACACTCATTTCATTGATCAACTTTCAATCAGGGTTTACAAATGATCCTGATCCTCCAACAGAAAAGGGATTATACATCCAGGAGAAGAGTGAAACCAAAGCTTCTGTTATAGATCATGACTTCAGGTGCAATGAAGACTATGATATACAAGAGGCAGAAACAGGAGTAGAACAAAACCTTGACATTTCGTCTAGCACTTTTGCAATAATATCAAACACCTTGATTTCTTGATTATGTGATTATTAGAATAGGTTGATTATTATTTCCTAATTGTAATTAAGGTATAGATAAGCTCAGTTGTATAGAATAAACAAATTAAACCGCAGATAGGCTAAACTAGTTGTTGAGAGTTGATGTGATGTAGTTGTAGCTGTTGGCACTCCACTGGGCATTTGCTATATATATATATTTGTAACTTGTGAATAGAATTTCTAAGCCTTTGAGCTTATTTTCATCTCTTCTTCCGGTTATATACCAATTCTATATGGTATCAGAGATCAAAACATGATTACAAACCAATTCTTTTGAATCTATTCAAAACAAAATGTCTTCAAAAACTGGCGAATCAGCAATGCCAATAACTGCTGGACAAAACTTTTGTGCAACCATTCGAAATACTTCTCAAAATATTGTGGATGACTTATCCATTACTATCACAAATCACAAACTCAATGGAGATAATTTTCTCTCATGGTCCCATGGTATTGAAATGTATATTATAGGAAAAGATAAAGAAGATTATTTGTATGGGACGGTTTCTGTTCCAGAGACAACTGATCCAAGGTATAGAACCTGGAAATTAGAGAATAATATGATCACGTCATAGTTAATTCAAGCCATGATACCTGAAATATTGATGATTTCATTATGCATGAGACAACTGCTGAAATATGGGAGGCAGTAAAAGAAACGTATACAAAAAAGGACAACATTTCTGAACTCTGATATAGAGACTCAGGTGAGGGATATTAAGCAAGAAAGCATGCCAGTAAACAGGTGCTACACTCTGTTAACTAAGGCATGGCAACAAATTGATGTGTTTGATATTCATGTTTGGACGAGTACTGCTGATGCTAAGACATACAAAAACATTGTTGAACAAAGAAGGCTGTTTACCTTCTTGAATGGATTAAATCCTGACTTTGACAGAGCTAGGGGAAGGATACTGGCAACTAAACCTCTTCCAACCTTAAAGTCTACGTTTGCAGAGATTAAGCATGAGGAGAGTAAAAAGAAAGTAATGATGGAAACTAACACCATCAATAGCAATTTGGAAATCTTTGGCCTTATGACTGAGAAAAGTAAGATGGAGGAGTCAGCAGCTTTAGCTACAAGGAATGATAGATCAAAACTATATTCTACCAAGTGTAAGAAGAAAAGCCACAATATTGATTACTGCTATTTCACTAAGGGATTTCATCCAGGTTATTCTTTTGAAAGAAAATATCCTTCTGAGACTGCTACTAGCTGAAGAAGCAGAGAAAACATGAGGAACAACAATTGGAGAGGAGGATCAAAATCAACTCAGACTAGAGCAAATCTGCTCACAGGTGAGAACAAAGTTGAACTCCAAAGTAAAGATCAGATTAATAAGCTATTAGAACTGCAAAGCCAGAGGGACAAGGATGCTCCTGTTCATGCCTCTGTAACTAACTTAGAGTCTACATACAAAGGATCATGGATTGTGGATTCTGGGGCGTCTGATCACATGACCAATAATGGTAATCTCCTTACTGAATTTGATCTTTTTACTAGTCAAAAACAAGTTTATATTGCTAATGGAAGATCATTAGAAATCCTGGAAAAGGTTCAGTAAAATTAAGTAATGGGATAAAATTAAAGGATGTACTATATGTGCCAGAACTAAATTTCAATCTACTTTCAGTTAGGCAATTAACTAAAGTTAGTAACTGCTTACCTTGTGTCTCATCATTTGAGTGTTGGTTTCAGGAGAAATTTATGAGGAGGATGATTGACAATGCTAAATGCAGTGATGGCTTATATCTACTTGAACCTAATGCTGAAGAAAGTAAGAGTATGCACTCTAGACTAAAAGATTCAAGTATAATCTCCTATGATAATAGTGATATAAATGCTTGTAGCAAAGATTTTCTACTATGGCACAGGAGATTAGGTCATCCAAATTTTTTGTATTTGAAAAAACTTATGCCTCAGTTGTTTGAAAGGATTGATATTAAAAATCTCTTTTGTGAATATTGCAAAATAGCCAAACAAACAAAAGGAGTATATAGTCCAAAGGTTCATCAGTCAAGTCATCCATTTAATCTAATTCATACTGATATATGGGGTCCCTCCAAAACAAGCAATATTAATAGAACAAGATGGTTTATAACGTTTGTTGATGATCACTCAAGGGTGAATTGGGTGTATCTAATGAAAAGCAAAACAGAAGTAGGATATATATTAAGATCATTCTTTTCCTTAGTTAAAAATCAGTTTAATACCACCATTAAGACTGTAAGGTCGGACAACAGATCGTAATATTTTGAAGAAAACACTGAGAAGTTTTATGGGTGAAAATGGAATTTATCATCAGTCTTCATGTACATATACTACAAAATAGAATGGAGTAGCAGAGAGAAAGAATAGACATTTGATGGAGGTAGCTAGAACATTGTTATTCACAATGAATGCTCCTAAAGTATTTTGGGGAGAAGCTATGTTGACAGCAACTTATATAATTAATAGGATGCCTTTTAGAGTTGTATCTTCCAAAAAAACCTAAAGAATGCTTCTAGAAACCTATCCATATACTAAACTATTATTAGAAATTTCATTGGACATTTGGATGTACTTTGTTCATTTTTATACAATCAAATTTGAGGAGTAAACAGGAGGCCAAGCTAAGAAGTGCATATTTGTAGGATATTCTGGAAATCAGAAAGGATATAAATTCTTTTCTCCCATAACTAAGAATGGTATGTAACCATGGATGTAACCTTTTATGAGAATGATGCTTTTTATAAGAACAACAGAATATCAGACAATGGAGACTCAACCAGGAATGGATAATTAATGATGTGCTCAACAAAGAGCCTGAAAGAAGAGAATTGAGCCAGGAATCTGAAAGGCAAAGGAATGATGAGAGGATAGAAGAAGTAGGAGAAGAAAGATTAGAAATAGAAATACCACCAATCACCCAAGTCTATACAAGAAGAAAAACTGTTGCTCCAACTGGAGTAGGTGAAGTCTTAGAGGAATCTCAGGGAGAATATATGCAACAACCTGAGATAGATGATAGACCTATAGCATTAAGAAAGGAAGCTAGAGAATGTACAAAGTATCCTCTCCATGATTTTTTAGGAACCAGAGAGGTAACCAAGCACCCAATTCAAAATTTGCTAACATATAAACGTCTAAATCCAAAATTTAAGCATTTACACTAGCTCTAGATCATACATATGTTCCTACTAATGTACATGATGTACTCAGTATACCATGTTGGAGAGAGGCTATAAACACTAAAATGAAAGCTTTATTGTTCAATAACACTTGGGAACTAGTTCCCTACATCAAAGGCATTAAGCCAGTAGGTTGTAGATGGATATTTACTATCAAATATGATGCTGATAGAACAATAAATAAACATAAAGCTAGGCTAGTTGCTAAAGGATTTACACAGTCATTTGGTATAGATTATCTGGAAACATTTGTCTCAGTAGCAAAACTCAATACTATAAGGGTTCTATTATCTATTGTAGTAAACTTAGATTGGGATTTGTTTCCACTTAACATTAAAAATGTTTTGTTGAATGGTGAATTACATGAAAATATTTATATGGAAGTCCCACCTAGATTTAGTAATTCAGACAGAACTGTAATGTGTAAGTTAAACAAATCTCTGTACGGGTTAAAATAGTCACCTAGGGCATGGTTTCAAAGGTTTTCTAAAACAGTGAAACAATATGACTTTCAGCAAAGTCATAGTGATCATACAATGTTTGTTAATAAAAACAAACTTGAATTGATTATCGTTTTGATAGTAAATGTAGAAGACATTATAATCACAGGCAATGATACAGAGGGTATTCAAAATGTTAAAAATTATCTAGCCAATCACTTTGAGATGAAAGACTTATGGAAGATAAAATACTTTTTGGAAATGAAAATAGCCAGGAATAAAGAACAGTTAGTAATTAGTCAAAGAAAGTATGTGTTGGATCTTTTAACAGAAACTTGATTATTGGGATGTAGACCAGTGAATACACCAATGGAACAAGGATCTAAACCTAAAGAGCTTTGGGATATGACTCCATTAGATAAGACTAAGTATCAAAGACTTGTAGGGAGATCGATATACTTATCACACACTAGGCCTGATATATTATTTGCAGTTGGAAAGGTAAGTCAAATCATGCATAGTCCTACTAATGAGAATCTGCAAGGTGTATTGAGAATATGCAGGTACTTGAACAACTCTCCAGGACAGGGATTAATATTTAAGAAAAACAAAGACAGAGGTGTAATCATATATACAGATGTAGACTAGGGAAGCTCCAAAGATGACATGAGATCAACCACTGATTATGCAACTTATGTTTAGGAAAATCTAGTCAGTTAGAGAAGCAAGAAACAACCTGCAGTCTCAAAAAGCAGTGTTGAATTTGAACTACGGGCTCTTGCCCTTAGAGTCTGCGAGGGTTTGTGTCTCAGGAAGGTGATCAATGACTTAAAGCTAAAGCTAACACTTCCTCTTAACATACTTTGTGATAACATGTCTGTCATTAATATGGCAGAGAATCCAATAAATCATGACATATCAAAACATGTGGATATCGATAAACATTTCATCATAGAAAGGATTGAGGAGGGCGCCATGAATTTATCCTATGTTACTACAAAAGAACAGGTTGCACACCTCCTTACTAAACCTGTTTTAGTAAGTGTCTTCAAGACATTTATGAACAAGCTTAACTGCATAGATGTTTATGCTGGTTAAGCTTTAAGGAGTGTGTTGAAGATCAAGACTTAAGGTGCAATGAAGACTAGGATACACAAGAGGCAGAAACAGGAGTAGAATTAAACCTCGACATTTCGTCGAGCACTTTTGCGATAATATCAAACACCTTGATTTCTTGATCATGTAATTACTAAAATAGGTTGATTATTATTTTCTAATTGTAAATAAGGTATAGATAAGCTTAGTTGTATAGAATAAACAAATTAAACTGTAGATAGACTACACTAGCCGTTAAGAGTTGATGTGATGTAGTTGTAGCCGTTGGTACTCCACTGGGCATTTCCCGTATATATATTTGTAAGTTGTGAACAAAATTTCTAAGCCTTTGAGCTTATTTTCATCTCTTCTTCCGGTTATATACCAGTTCTATAGCTTCCTTTCGTTTCCATTTATGGCAGAAGAGGCCAAATCATGAGACACCTTCTTCTTGCACCTGGAGCCAATTGAACTCGAATAGCTGGACCAGAAAACAATTTCTTTGTTTTTTCAATGTAGACCCATGCAACTGATCAATTTAATTCTTGCTGATCAATCATTTTAGCAACCGTTAATGCATCAATCTCCATCATAGCTGATGAACAATTCTTTTCTATGCACCAACAAGAAGCTTCTCTTATAGCCAGAGCATCTAGGACCTCAACATCATTTAAGTACATGATTCTCTGAGCAATTGCTTCAATGAATTCTCCAGTCTTCAACTACAATACCAATAGCACTCATCCCATTCCTCTTCGTGTTATATTCTGAAATTTCCTTAAAAAAATTATATATTAATAATAAATAACAATAGATGTGGAATAATAATAATAAATAATGTAATAACAAATACAAAAAAAAGGGAAAAGAATACAAAATACGTGCAAGTGTGCGTGTGTAACCGAAAGTGGGGGAAGGGAAAAAATATGTTTTTAGTCAAATGGTTTCCTTTTAGAACTCTTTTAAGCACCTTATTCCATCCTTAATTTCCTCAACAACTACTTAAATTTCATCATCATCATAAACACCCTCCTCCTTAAAACTCTCATCTCTCCCATCCCTCCTCACTTTTACCAACGTCAAGGACAGTCAAAGAAAAAGAAAAAAAAAGTGTGCTAGCAAGGAGGAAGGGAAAAGGAGAAGGAAAGGAAGAAAAGAGAGAAGAAGAGTTAGGGAGTCGACCTCGAATTCGATTTTAATCCATTCACTTTATTCGTCTTAGCGCCAATTGAGGTAGGTGCCTTTTTCCCCTCAAACGAGTATGATTCATGCATGCCTTGATGTATTTGTTGTGTGTTTGGTCATTTTATCAGTTTTAAGTGGTGGCATGATACTTGATTTGATGAGAAAAAAATGATCTTTGGATGTGTAGGGGTTTGTTTGGATCACGCATGATTTATTTTGCTTTCATATATATACGAACCTATGCAAATTTGTATATATATGTATAGATTATGCAGTGCGTTACATATGTTGTAGTTGAATATACGATATTGGTTATATAATGTAAATTATGTAAATATGTAATCTGTACGTTGAGTGCATGTTGTATGTGTGCTGTGCATCATATACAAGTGTGGATGCTATGCACAGATATTAAGATAATCATATTATTTTGTTAATTGTTTTATATATGTTTTGATGTGTGTGTTGCGTGCGGTTGTGTTTATTTTATATATGTTTAATTGTTTAAAAATGTTTAATTGTTTGTGTTTGTTTTGATGTTTCTGTTTGATGTGTGCGTGTGTTTATTTTGTTAATTGTTATGTATATTTTGATGTGTGCGTGTGTTGTATTTTTTTGAAAGTTTGAAATATCAAAGTCACATTTCTATGCAAATTATTTTAGTTCGTAGACAAAATATCTAAAAGATTCTTAAACTATAATTTTTATCCGGAATTCGTCAATTTGTCATATTAAATGATCATTTTGCGAGTCTAGTGTCAGGTTGATAATTAAATTAGCAACAGTTGGATGTCAAAATAGACTTCTAGTGAAATAATAATAATAATAATATAATTTCAACAAAAAAATTTTGTAATTCCGAAAGAGGTGGAAGGAAAAAAAATAATAAATGTTGATAAAATAAAAGGTGGTTAACTCCTTTTTAAGTGCATAAAAGAAATTTTATAGAAATAAATAAATAAATATATGCAGACGAATGGCAGGCCATCCAACGGATTTAGGCCGGATGGCCAGCGGACCGAATCGATGGCAGGCCGGCCCGTTACTATGAACTATAAAATAATAATAATAATAATAATAATAATAATAATAATAATAATAATAATAATAATAATAATAATAAATAGAATTTATTAAGGGAAAATAGAGAAAATAGTAGAAAATTCTATAAAATTAATACGACGTAAGAAAAAATAAAGATGATGATAAATAACAACTTTCCAATATTCATAAAAATTTACAAACCCAAATATTGAGTGCCGGAGATAGTGAGGATGGGCCAGGGGCCTCAGACGATCTTTAAACGAACCTGGATTTGAGTGCCGGAGGATGGTGAGGATGGGCCAGGGGCCTCAGACGGTTGTGTTGTTGTATTCATGGCACGTGCATTGCATTGATGGTGAGTCGTGACGTACGGGTCACGGGCACTCAAGATGGTGTACGGTGGCGCGACCATGCACACTCAGGATGGTGACTGTGGGTGGGTACGACCCACAGCCACTCAGTAGGTCCCGGGATCATGCATTGCATATAGGTCTAGGGGCATATTGCATGACATGATTCTTGTTGCGTGTGACACGTTAGTTGAGCATGCATCAGGTACTTGCGCATTTTATGTGGGGTGCTTTACTTACCGCATTTATTTTATCTTATGTATGTTATAGCATGTTATGTGTTATGTGGTTATATCATTTCGGTATGTATGTTTTGTATTTGTTTGAGGCGGGCATCTACTGGGTGATTTCTGTCACTCGCCCCTACTTCCCAGGTGAGCCGGATGAGATCCATGAGCACATCTTCGTTGAGGACGGGACGGACATAGCAGAGTGGGCTGGTTGAGAGCTGCAGCTAGGATATGAGGGGACTCTGCAGCTGTTTTGTTCTTATCTATACCTTGAGGATTTTCTATATACTACTTACTACTTTTATTACCAGATTTTTATTTAACAATGTAATGACGATTATTGGAGTTTAATATATGTTATGGTTTACGTTTCCACAAAAAAAAATCTACGTCATTTTTGACAAGTAAGAGATTGATTCGACGCTTTGTATTCTCCTTAGTGAGACACGGCGGGTGCACTTTTCTTGATGTTAGGGCTCGGGAGCGGAGCGCTACAGGTGGTATCAGAGCCGAGGCTTCAGATCCGCCTCGGAAACGCAGGATTAATTAAAATACTTAGACATAAGTTACGATTTTACCCCTAATAAACAAAGTAGACTTAAGCGATGATCTTAGACCTAAGTTATGATTGGGTCATGGGAGGTGTGTGCCGATGGCGTGCTTTTCTTGTCTAATTATTGATTTACCCGTGTTCCACCTTTCAACTTATTATTGACAAATCTGTATTTGTCTCATGAACTCAAATTCTGGATAATGCCTCCACGACGCGAGCCGACAACTTGAAATGGAGGACACGTTGGCGATGATCAGCAGGTTCAGGGGACCATTCCTCAGGTCCTTGTAGATACCCTAGCCACACTCACTACATTGGTGGCCCAGCAGTAGATACAGACAGCTCACCTACAGCAGCAGCAGCAGCCACCACCAGCACCACCACCCCAGGAGGCTTCGATTTTCTACCAGGAGATGCAGAACTGTCGGATACCTATGATCAGGGGTACCACCCAACCAGAGGAGGCTGAGATCTGGCTCAAGAATGTACCTGAGCAGTTAAGGTTGATGCAGGTCCCAGATGGCCTGAAGGTTGATGTGGTTGTACCATTCTTAGAGGGTGATTCCGAGCAATGGTGGCAAAGCATGGCATGCAGACTGACTCCACCGCCGATATGGACCCGGTTCAGGGAGGAGTACCAGAAGCACTATGTTCCTGAAAGTGCCATTCAGAGGAGAATGACGGAGTTTCAGCTTCTAACACAGGCATCCATGACTGGGGACCAGTATTCTGAGAGGTTCCATGCACTTGGGAGACACATACCTACCATTATGGATAACGAGAAGACGAAGATGTTGAAGTTCAAGAGCGGCTTGAGCTCCCATTCAGTCACTAATCATCTGCGCCCATCCACCACTTTTGAGGAGTTGTTGGAGGTGTGTCGTGAGGTCGAGTGTGACCTCGAGGGGGCTGCAGCGGTCGACACAACTAAGAGACCGCGAGAGTTCCGTTCTGGGAGATCTAGGAGATGGCTGAAGATTCCACGCTGCCATCCAACTGGGTGATCTTTTAGACCACCACAGCAGGGATAATGATCGGCGACACGACCATTGGCAATTTAGGGTCCCACCGCGATGGCGGCACGGTCACTCAGGGTGGTTGGACCGCCACCTCTGTTGTGTGCACAGTGTGGCCGTTCGCATATGGGTCCATGTTGGAGAGCTCAGAAGGTTTGCTACAACTGTGGCAAACAGGGACATTAAGTTAGAGAGTGCCCTACACCGGCACAAGCCCCTCCACCACAGTGTCAGACGCAGCAGAAAGCAAAGGGGAGGACATTCTTGTGGTACGAGAATTCAAGGACGTCTTTCCTGATGAGCTACCAGGTTTACCACCGAGCAGGGAAGTAGAGAGCAAGATCAATCGTATACCCGGAGCCAAACCGATCTTGAAGGCGCCATACAGGATGGAACCAGCAGAGTTACAGGAGCTCAAGGAACAGTGCAGGAGTTGCTGGACCGGGAATTCATCAGACCTAGTGTTTCGCCTTAGGGGCACTGGTATTGACTATCGCGAGCTTAATAAGATCACGATAAAGAATAAATATCCATTACCAAGGACCGACGATCTATTTGATCAGTTGAAGGGTGCCAGAGTGTTCTCGAAGATTGACCTCCGATCAGGCTACCTTCAGTTGGGGATTAAGACGGAGGATATAGAAAAGACGGCGTTCCGCACTAGATATGGACACTACGAGTTTCTTGTAATGTCCTTTGGGCTGACGAATGCACCAGAGGCCTTTATGGATTTGATGAACTCAGTATTCAAGGAGCAGTTGGATCAATTCGTCGTAGTGTCATCGACGACATTTTGGTGTATTCACCTGATGAGGAGACACATGTTGAACACTTGCGAGAGGTTTTGGAGACTCTCAGGAAGGAGAAGATGTGAAGCTTGGAGATATCCGAGAGAGGATTTTGACCAGTCTGACTGAGAGTTTCCAGATTCATGACGATGGCAGTACCTAGTACCAAGGAAGGTTGTGTGTGCCTGATGCTGAGGACCAGAGGAAGGAGTTATTGAAAAAGGCGCACAATTCGAAGTGGTCAATCCACCCAGGTGCTACGAAGATATATAATGATTTAAAGAAATATTATTGGTGGAGCGGGATGAAGAGACATATCGCTGAGTTCATTGAGAGATGCCTCTTTTGTCAGCAGGTTAAGGTAGAGCATCAGATGTCGGGAAGTTTGATGTTTCCGTTGGTGATACCGGAGTGGAAGTAGGAGCATGTGAAGATGGACTTTTGTAGTAGGACTCCGTAAGACAAGAAACGACAACGACGTGATTTAGGTTATTGTAGATCGATTGACGAAGACTGCTCACTTCTTACTCGTGCCTAGTGATGTGACCTTGGAGAGATTGGTGACGTTGTATATCAACGATATTATTAGCCTTCATGGAGTCCCAGTCAGTATCGTCTCAGACTGTGATCTGAAGTTCACCTCTCGATTCTGGTCAGCTTGTCAGAGAAGGCTGGGGACGGAGCTGCGATCGAGTACCACTTTTCATCCGCAGACAGACGGGCAGTCTGAGAGGACCATTCAAAACTTTAGAGGACATGTTGAGAGCGTGCGCATTGGACTTCAAGGGGAACTGGGACGGTATGATCAAGTTAATTGAGTTCTCCTACAAAAACAGCCACCACAGTGCCATCGGCATGGCACCTTTTGAGGTGCTCTATGGACGTAAGTGCAAGTCCCCTATTCATTGGAATGAGGTTGGTAAGCACGTTATTACCGGTCCTGAGTTGGTTGAGCAGACTAGAGAGAAAGTGAAATTGATACGTGATAGACTCAGGGTTGCTCAAGACAGAAGCAAGAACTGGGCTGATTCAAAGCGACGTCCTCTATATTTCGCTGTGGACGAGAAGGTTTACTTGAGGGTGTCGCGTACGAAGGGGGTTTCATGATTTGGTTTGAAGGGTAAGCTGAAACCTCGCTATATTGGTCCTTATGAGGTACTCGACGGGGTCGGTACTCTGGCCTACCGATTAGCATTACCCCTGCCTTGGCTCAGGTTCACAACGTATTATATGTTTCCCAGTTGAGGAGATATGTTTCGGACCCGAGCCATTTTCTAGATGCGCCACCGTTGAGGATCCGACCGGGCTCTACATATGAGGAGACTCCTCTCAGGATAGTAGATCGCAAGGACCAGGTATTGAGGCACCGTGTTATCCCTTGTGTTAAAGTTCAGTGGACCAATCATACGGAGCGCGAGGCGACTTGGGAGCTCGAGGAGCAGATGCAAGAGAGATATCCACAACTCTTCGAATAAGGTACGTCAAGTTTCGAGGACAAAACTTTTTGTAAGGAGGGTAGGATGTTATATTCTGAAATTTCCTTAAAAAATTATATATTAATAATAAATAACAATAGATGTGGAATAATAATAATAAATAATGGAATAACAAATACAAAAAAAGGGAAAAGAAAACAAAATACGTGCAAGTGTGCGTGTGTAACCGGAAGTGGGGGAAGGGAAAAGATATGTTTTTAGTCAAATTGTTTCCTTTTAGAACTCTTTTAAGCCACCTTATCCCATTCTTAATTTCCTCAACAACTACTTAAATTTCATCATCATCATAAACACCCTCCTCCTTAAAACTCTCATCTCTCCCATCCCTCCTCACTTTTACCAACGTCAAGGACAGTCAAAGAAAAAGAAAAAAAAGTGTGCTAGCAAGGAGGAAGGGAAAAGGAGAAGGAAAGGAAGAAAAGAGAGAAGAAGAGTTAGTGAGTCGACGTCGAATTCGATTTTAATCCATTCACTTTATTCGTCTTAGCGCCAATTGAGATAGGTGCCTTTTCCCCCTCAAACGAGTATGATTCATGCATGCCTTGATGTATTTGTTGTGTGTTTTGTCATTTTATCAGTTTTAAGTGGTGGCATGATACTTCATTTGATGAGAAAGAAAATGATCTTTGGATGTGTAGGGGTTTGTTTGGATCACGCATGATTTATTTTGCTTTCATATATATACGAACATATGCAAATTTGTATATATATGTATAGATTATGCAGTGCGTTACATATGTTGTAGTTGAATATACGATATTGGTTATATAATGTAAATTATGTAAATATGTAATCTGCACGTTGTGTGCATGTTATATGTGTGTTGTGCATCATATACAAGTGTGGATGCTATGCACGGATATTAAGATAATCATATTGTTTTGTTAATTGTTTTATATATGTTTTGATGTGTGTGTTGCGTGCGGTTGTGTTTATTTTATATATGTTTAATTGTTTAAAAATGTTTAATTGTTTGTGTTTGTTTTGATGTTTCTGTTTGATGTGTGCGTGTGTTTATTTTGTTAATTGTTATGTATATTTTGATGTGTGCGTTGTGTGCGTGTGTTATATTTTTTGAAAGTTTGAAATATCAAAGTCACATTTCTATGCAAATTATTTTAGTTCGTAGACAAAATATCTAAAAGATTCTTAAACTATAATTTTTATCCGGAATTCGTCAATTTGTCATATTAAATGATCATTTTGCGAGTCTAGTGTCAGGTTGATAATTAAATTAGCAACGGTTGGATGTCAAAACAGACTTCTAGTGAAAAAATAATAATAATAATATAATTTCAACAAAAAAATTTTGTAATTCCGAAAGAGGTGGAAGGAAAAAATAATAATAAATGCTGATAAAATAAAAGGTGGTTAACTCCTTTTTAAGTGCATAAAAGAAATTTTATAGAAATAAATAAATAAATATATGCAGACGAACGGCAGGCCAGCCAACGGATTTGGGCCGGATGGCCAGCGGACCGAATCGATGGCAGGCCGGCCCGTTACTATGAAATATATAATAATAATAATAATAATAATAATAATAATAATAATAATAATAATAATAATTTATTAAGGGAAAAATAGAGAAAATAGTAGAAAATTTTAGAAAATTAATACGACGTAAGGAAAAATAAAGATGATGCTAAATAACAACTTTTCAATATTCATAAAAATTTACAAACCCAAATATTGAGTGCCGGAGATAGTGAGGCCAGGAGCCTCAGACGATCTTTAAACGAACCTGGATTTGAGTGCCGGAGGATGGTGAGGATGGGCTAGGGGCCTCAGACGGTTGTGTTGTTGCATTCATGGCACGTGCATTGCATTGATGGTGGGTCGTGACGTACGGGTCATGGGCACTCAAGATGGTGTACGGTGGCGCGGCCACGCACACTCAGGATGGTGACTGTGGGTGGGTACGACCCACAGCCACTCAGTAGGTCCCGGGATCATGCATTGCATATAGGTCTAGGGGCATATTGCATGACATGATTCTTGTTGCGTGTGACACGTTAGTTGAGCATGCATCACGTACTTGCGCATTTTATGTGGGGTGCTTTACTTACCGCATTTATTTTATCTTATGTATGTTATAGCATGTTATGTGTTATGTGGTTATATCATTTCGGTATGTACGTTTTGTATTTGTTTGAGGCGGGCATCTACTGGGTGATTTCTGTCACTCACCCCTACTTCCTAGGTGAGCCGGATGAGATCCATGAGCACATCTTTGTTGAGGACGGGACGGACATAGCAGAGTGGGCTGGTTGAGAGCTGCAGCTAGGATATGAGGGGATTCTGCAGCTGTTTTGTTCTTATCTATACCTTGAGGATTTTTCACATACTACTTACTACTTTTATTACCATATTTTTATTTAGCAATGTAATGACGATTATTGGAGTTTAATATATGTTATGGTTTACGTTTCCGCAAAAAAACATTCTACGTCATTTTTGACAAGTAAGAGATTGATTCGACGCTTTGTATTCTCCTTAGTGAGATACAGCGGGTGCACTGTTCCCGATGTTAGGGCTCGGGAACGAGGCACTACACTTCGCTGCTGCATCGACATTCAGCTTTAGACAACCATGTGAAGGAGATTCCCAAAAATTTGACTCCCTTGATTTCATTCTCATATCAGCCCCCATATTTGCCTCATTAAATTCTTTCTAGGAAACCATTGTTGATGTTAGTAAATCATGTGATCAAATCTTTGTCCTTCAAAAACAGATGTATCCCTGTTTTCCCATAGCTGCCATAAAATAATGGAAACTTGCCCACCATTTCTTAGCCTATTTGCATCAATATCTGCTTTGCCGATTCTTGGGAATTTTCAACCAAAAATGCCCTGACCATTCCCCAAAGCCTCTTAGTGCCCACACCTGAATGGCTACTAGGCACTTTGTCAAAATATGTACCAATCCACCGTCTTCATCTCTACATATATGATGAGCCCCAACAAAGGCAAACCCTTATCGAATCTATGCTTTAGATTCATGCATGATTATTCTGTGTTTTACATGTCTTAAACAAGATGTAAGGGTTGGTGGGAAGGGATGAATAGTCACTGCATGAATGGTAGAGTTTTTGTGGTTTTCTGTAATTATTTGTGTTTTTTGATTTAGGAGCATTTTTGTCATTTCCATCATTGTTAGAAATTTCACCTGCATTGCATTCATTTTATTTATCCTTGATGAGAATGATGCTTGGTAGCGTCTTTATTTTTGTAGGAAACTTGAAGGGAGAAGGAGTTGCATGGAGAAGGCATATGCTGATTGGACCAAATTTTAACCACTCATAACTTCTTCATTTCAACTGGGAATGGTGTCAATATTGGGATCAAATTCAAGGTCTCAAAGATTTCTACAACATTGATGAAGATGTCAAAAGGTACAAGTCTCTACAACACAATAAAGGATCAAGGCTCAAAATGAGATTAAAAGGCTCTCAAGACTCCTACATTTTAGAGAATCGGCACTACATTTTAGAAACTCAATTTTTGGAATATTCCAAGCTTGTTTTGGCACCCCATGGCTGGCCCTTGAAGATTCTTGAGGATAAGATTTAATTAGTTCAGTTTTTGTAAATTACCTAACATGTAGAGTTCTAACTTATGATTTTTTTTCATTTAGTTAGACTTGTAGTTTAGGATTTTTCCATTTATTTGGTGTTGTAACTTAGGACTTTTCCATTTATATCCTAGAATCGTTTGCCTATTTAAAGGGCCTTATGGCCGCCCCTTGTAACACATTCAAACATCAATACAATTCAGCTTTTCTTCTCTTAAGAATTTGTATCTTTGAGTTGTATCTTGGTTTTCTTAAAATCAAGGTAACTTTAAGGTGGTATTTGCCAAGCTCAAATGAAGGAACGTCTTTGAGGATGATTGTTTGCCAAGATCAACGTTAATCTTGTTGTGGAGGTGTTGCTCAACCGCCGTCGCCTTAAAGGAAGCAAGGAGGGAGACTAAACCTTTTTGCCAATCGTTGAAGGTAAGTTTTGAAGGGAAAGATCCGAGCTTGCCTGAGGTATTCACATCAATTTGGTATTAGAGTCCAATGTCTTCCTTTTAAAATTTAATATCTTTCGCTTTTTGCATCTATTCATTCAATAAAAATTCTGTTCTCTCATCCCCTTCCTTCATCACCATACGTCCGACCCCATATACAAAAAAAATAAAAAAACATGTCGACGCAAAAGAAAAAACCGAGAGCTTCACACACACGCACCATCCTTTAAACTTGTGAACTTTTGAGAGTGTTTGGCATTGCTATTATAAAGACGAAGTCTTGCATGCTTCTTAATTAAGTTTTGCAAATTTGGACAATTAGGTTTCGTTATCTTAGAGCTACATTCGGCCATACAAATAGAGCTTGCTAATTTGCCTAAAGAATCTACCTTTTTATTGTGTCTTTCTTATTGCTATGAAGCTTTTAGGTACTCTTTAATTTTTGTGTGCTTGATTTTCTTCGTGTTTGATTAAAGGTTTGATCTTTAATTATGTTCTTTATAAAAAAACTAACTTTTCTTCAAACACTAGCCTTTCCCACCTCTATAACCTCAGCCGTACCCCCTACCCCAATGCAACGACATCCTAATTTTTGATTAAAACCCTACCCTACACTCACCTCAACCCCCACGGCCTCAGCCCTATCAAGAAATCCCAAACCCTAAACTCCAAAAATCAGGGCGCCACCTTCAAGCCAAAACCCTAACCCTAACTCTTAAGCACCCAACCCTCAAACTAAAAACGTGGTCCGAAACAACCTACACCCCACTCAGCCATAAACCCCCTAATACCACAACAAAAGCCTAGCCATATCATAACCTAGAACAAGAGAAAACCCTAATTCAAAACCTACCTCATATGGCCTTCAGTCATATTTCAAACAAATCCAAGAACCAAACCAAGAAGATTCAAGAAAGCACAAGACAAGCTGGTTGAAGGCTATCGTACACAAGGGTTGCAAGAAAAACCCTAGGCAATGTGAAATTACTATTCTGACCATAGTTGAAAAAGAAAAAATAAAACAGTTTCATATAAAACAGAACAGAAAAGACCAAAAAAAGGGGAGGTCAAAAAAGATTAAAAAGGGCAAAAGAGGAAAAATGAGCAAAAGCTTCAAGACTTGTGCTCATATTGGTTCTTGAATTAAGCCAAGGCCTACACCTTAAAACACCCCTACATTAGCCTCAAAAAGACTTAAACACATACCATAAGCCTTGAACATAATTAGATTGAAAAACCTGATTGAACTTTGAGTGAATTAAGTTGGCAAAGTCTAAGATTAACTAAAGATTGACCAGACAACTCTTAGTTTCTCATTGTCTTAACCCATAACCACACTTTTGGTTTCTTTTATCTTTGAATCTTAGAGTTTGTTTCCAATTTGTTCTTCCTTGTGTTGCTTTTGAGTTGGCAAGAGGTTGTAGTTGATTGAAGATGTTTCAGAAATCGTTTGGGATTGTATTGTGTTTCGGTTGAACTAGATTGTTTTGGCACTTTTAAGGCTGATTTAGAACTATTTTTGGCAATTTAAAGCAGCATTGTATATATGTTTTAATCTGGTAAAATTTGGGGCCCAAGGCCAAGAACAACAAGGACTTGGAACAAGGTTGTGTAGAAAAATTCTTTTGGGACTGTTTTGGTTTCTTGGCATTACCTCTAACGAGTGTTGCTTGATTTGTTGCTTTTAACTCTAGATTGGACCGAGAGACAAAGTGTGATTGTGAGAAAAAAATATTGAGAGAAAAGAGTGAGAGAAACAAGAGCTATACACTTGATTTTCACTAACGTATAACATTTGTTTGATCTTTGTGTTAGTTTTCCTTTTTTCTTTGTTTTCTATTATTTTGATCTCAGCTTACTCACATAGATACCATTTCTCGAAGTGTGACTATCACTCCCTAAAGTTCTCAAGTTAAATCATGGGAGCATGGATGACTCAAACTTCTTGGAAAACAACACGTTGGTTAGTACCATATGGGGAATGAAGTGCTTCAAAAAGGACCTTAACGAGCTAAAAGGACGCATGCATATCTTTAGCCAATCTAATGACATATGGATAAGTGATTGGCGTAACAAGATTCTGCGATATCCATCTTATTCTCAAACCCATCTAGTCTTACGACAATATTATGATGAATTGTTAAATGGTTTGTATAAATCTCACATCGATGAACCTGAGAAATTCATTATGATTAGGTTCTTTTCTAGTTTGAATAGAGAAATTGTTGATGAATTAATGCATAAGAAATTTGCAAATCTTAATGATATGTATCACTTTGCAAAACACGTGGAATTGAGCTTAGATATAGAAGAGCTCAAGGAACAAACGAGTTATTTTAATTCTATCTTGAATGATGCTGACATTTTACATGATGTATGTGAAGTTTCTAGTGATTGTTCTATTTCTACTCATGAATGCCATGTTGCCAAAAATGAATTGCATGAAACCCAAGAGTCATTTGAGTTCCCTAGCAATGATTCTAGTGTGCTTAATGATAAAGTCTTGCATGATGTTGGTGATATTGATATGCATGAGAAAGCTGCTGTAATTCCTTTGATTGCACATGATTTAAGTGTTAGTAACAAAGATGAACCTAATGAAGATGTGTTGCATGATCAAAGTCTTAATTTGCATGATAACTTAGCTACTGATTTGCTTACTTAAATGATGACTTAAGTGATCTATCTTGCGGAAATGATGGTACATTTGAGCATGAAAACTTAAAGGAACATGAATGGAAAGATTATAATAATCTTTTATTTGAAATGCTTGAAAATGATGATACATTACTTGAAAGTTCTAACTTTCAT
The DNA here is from genome assembly GCA_036186865.1 of Eustoma russellianum. Classification (NCBI taxonomy): domain Eukaryota; kingdom Viridiplantae; phylum Streptophyta; class Magnoliopsida; order Gentianales; family Gentianaceae; genus Eustoma; species Eustoma russellianum. Next base: position 19,494,427 of record AP025066.1, on the reverse strand, counting down.
TCAAATAACGTAGTATATGATAATCCTTTGTTCATTCATCAACATGAAGCTAGAGTTCCCCATGAGTTTATTGAGCTTAAGTTGCCTAAAGGTGATGATACACATGCTGAAATTTCACCCAAACCTCATGAAAGTGAGTTTGAAATCAATGGCGAAGCATTCGATTTGGAAATGTTAAGGCATGTGCAAGGTACGATGCTTGTTCCTAATGTTTTATATACTTTAGCTTTCGTACATACTACATTTTTTGTTGAAAGTCGGATGTCCATGCATAAAAACCGTGTCCAAGGTTGTTACGTAGGTACATTGCATGGTTTTGATAGTCCTAGCTACATGGATGAGGAATTTGAGTTGTCCTTGTTTATGCATCCAAAACACATTAGGAAAATGTGTTGGTTGTTAAGCATTCATGTTAAGATGTTCTTCAATGTGTTGCTAGGTGCATGCTTCTTTAATGAGTTACTTATCCACCCTAAACATATTAGGAGAAATTGTGCATAAATGTTGTGTCTACATTGTTTAGGTGTGTCTTGAATTGTTGCTGGATTGTTGTGGTTCTTTTCCCTTTAGGGCATACATTCTAAGATTCGAGGACGAATCTTTTTGAAAAGGGAGGGAACAATGAGCCTCAATAATGGCCAATCCTTCTCAAATATATGCTTTAGATTCGTGCATGATTATTCTATGTTTTAAATGTCATAAAAAAGATGTAAGGGCTGGTGGGAAGGGATGGATAATCATTGCATGAATGGTGGAGTTTTTGTGGTTTTCCATAATTGTTTGTGTTTTCTAGTTTATGGGCATTTTCGTTATTTCTGTCATTGTTAGGAATTTCACTTGCATGACATGCATTTTATTTATCCTTGATGAGAATGATGCTTGCTGGTGTCTTTATTTTTGTAGGAAACTTGAAGGGAGAAGGAGTTGCATATAGAAGGTATGTGCTGATTGGACCAAATTTTAACTGCTCATAACTTCCTTGTTTCAACTCGGAATGATGTCAATATTGGGCTCAAATTCAATATCTCGAAGAGTTCTACGACATTGATGAAGATGTCAAAGGTCAATTCCAAACGTACAAGTCTCTATAATGCAATCAAGGATCAATGATCAAAAAGAAATTAAAAGGCGCTCAAGACTCCTACATTTTAAGGAATCAGCCTACATTTTGGGAACTCAATTTTTGGAAGATTCCAAGCTTGTTTTGACATCCCATGGCCGGCCCTTGAAGATTCTTGGGGATAAGATTTGATTAGTTCATGTTTTTGTAAATTGCCTAACATGTAGTGTTGTAACTTAGGTTTTTTTTCCATTTAGATGGAATTATAGTTTAGGACTTTTCCATTTAGTTGGTGTGTAATTTAGGACTTTTCTATTTATTTCCTAGGCTTGTTTGCCTATTTTAAAGGGCCTTATGGCCATCCCTTGTAACACATTCCAACATCAATACAATTCAGCTTTTCTTCTCTTTAAGACACTGTATTTTTGAGTTGTTTCTTGATTCTCATAAAATCAAGGTTAAGATCCTTAAAGTTTGAGCTAACTTTAAGATGGTATTTACCAAGCCCAAAGGAAGGAATGTGTTGTAGGACAATTTGTTTGTCAAGATCAATGTTAATCCCATTGTGGAAGTGTTGCTCAACTGTCGTCGCCTTAAAAAGAAGCAAGGATGGAGGCTACCCCTTTGTGCCAACCCTTGAAGGTAAGTTTTGAAGGAAAAAATCCGAGCTTGCGCAAGGTATTCACATCAATATATAACAAACATTGTCAACAGACTTGATTGGCTCTAATATAACTTCATCCTCTCGTTTAAATTAGGGAAGAAAAATCTAATTATCTTGAAACGCTTCTCAATAGTATGTCTTAACTTTCCATAAAACACACGTTGAGGTTCTCTATAAGACGTTTGATCACCTCTGTCGAATTCAGAAACTTGACAACCATTGTTTTAATACCTGACCTCATGGACCCAACATCACCTTGGCCTAAAGCAGCAGCATAGTGTAATTGAGCTTCGCAGAATATTCAACACCATTTTCTGATTTAAGGACTTTGATTATCTAGTTGTATTGACTTTCTACTAATTTTTTTTTTTTTAAAAAAAAGTCATGGATCAACTGTGTGTAGTTCTCGTGTTTGATTTCATAAAGGATACCCAGTAAATATATATGCTCGTCTACTAGGTTATGAAGTAAAATTGACAAAAAAGAGTCTAGCGGACAACTGTTACAATGATCATGAAATACATCAATCAAGATATTTTGTTGTGCAAACTCTTAGAAATCTTTATTTGAAAGTTGACTCAATATACAGTGTCACAACAGAGAAATTGGTGGTGTTGTTGGTTGAGAATGTTTTGATTGAAGCTGGCTTGAGAAAACTGAAGCTGGGATAAACCTTAATTAATGAATAAGTGACCCTGTGATTGGTGGATGTGGTTCAAGATATTTCAATCCATTATATACAACAACAATATTACCTCATTGCCTTTGTAGTGCCCCGCCCGAAACCAGGATTCCGGCTCAGTGTACTTGTCGTACTCTACTCCAAAGAGTACAAGTCGTCGATATTATACATGTACATGTCGACATGAATAATGAATCGATAAGCGGAAGCAACATAACATAAACAAATCATAATCGACATGCAATTCACTACATCATAATCTGTACCAGTCATAATATACAGAATACTAAAACCTTCTGAAATACATCATAAACCAAGACCTAACGCCTTCGAACCAAACCTCTCGGCAGGTTTCTTCGTTATCAATGATCTATCTAGCCTGTCCTCAACAAGCATGTATAGTGATACATGTTATCTGGAAAGTGATAAATGAGGCAAGTATGAGCAATATCCAATCTTTTAATCGGTCAGTAAGTAGTTTTACTAGATACGACATGTGGATCATACATGGGGAGACGGGGTGACAAAATATAATAATCATGAATATCGAATATAATAAACACGTCTCCATTTAAAATAGTATAGCATAACTGTAAACTGAAAGCAGGTAAATAAGGAAATTTCACAACATACATAACATCATCCTGTGCTACTTAATCTGTAACACCATATAGTATCCATACTTAGCTCATAATGCATAACTTATACCATCTTTGCATATCTTACATGTACTACACTTTCATGCGTAAACACTACATTGACCACTGTAGTCCTATCATAGACTTGAGGAATTCTTAATCATAACCCTAAGGTGACATGATCAAAACATGATGCATAAAACATGACTTTTCATAAACATGACTTGCTTTTCATAACTTGTATAACATGACATTTTCATAACATAAAGACATAACATTTTCATAATTGGCTATAGAACTTTTTAGAAGAATAATAACACACGACATACCGATTGATTCTCCATATAGTACATGTACGACATAAACATCATAAACATATGTACATGTACTAACGGTAACGCGCTATGACGGAGATCTCGTGTCCCAGACCCGGATACAACCGGCCATAACGCAATCATAAGAAGATCCCGTGTCCCAGACCCAGGGTGTTACACTCAGTCTGAACATATTCATATGCCCCTGACACCTACCACCCCGGTACCGATGTCACACTGGCGAACATAACATAAGATATCGTGCGCAAATAGAATCAATTGTCTCGCATTTATTATTCACATACATATGAACTTTTAAATATGTAATGCGATAAAATTACTTCTTGAACTTTCATTTCATGCAACGTGAGACTCGATCATATGAGGATACATTGGTCATACTACCACTAGTAACATCACTTACTTGCTTACAGTCTACTTATCATGACTTAAGAACATACGTAACCATACTTTCTTAATACCTAAACTACACATGTATTCCATAATTCATAACCTAGGTACATAGAACATATAACTCCTAATTACCATAATACACCACTTAGGAAATTCATAACTGATATCATAATTTACATATTGTCATTTATTACATATGAATATAATTAGAATGAAATAAACTCATTTATTTCATAACATCGTATTTGAACGTGTGTATATTTTATGTATGTACAATATATACTTTCATACATATGAAAGTTCTTTAAGTGTGTATAAGTACAATATATATATATATATATATATATATATATATATATTATCATGTCTCATGAATATATACGTAAAACATAATAAAGTCATTCTTTTCATATTCTTAACATATATATCATACTTATGTACAAAACATAAAATTATTAAAAGCATTTCATCATAATAGGCCTAATGGCCGAAAATATGTATATGTATGTATACTTGTAAAAATTTTATATGCTTTACATTTTTTTTATATAAAGGAAATTTCATTACGAAATAAACCTCACTTGTGGCGGAGGGAAACCATATTACAAAAGTCAGAGAAACTAAATAAATGAATTAGTGAACTAATGATTTCATATCTCCAGTCGTATATGATATGCCGCATTAAAACCTTGCCAAGTAAAACCACCCTTGTGGATAAAACCTTGGTGAAGGAAAAAGCGTACATATTTATATGATTGGTGTATTTACATGTAGATAAAGAATACAATCGTGTAGAGGACGTAAGCTGCATGGTTGTAACGTGTTGCTGTCGATGGTGAAATCGCCAATGTATGCTCCTCCGAAGTTGCCAGTGTAATCCATGTTCCATGCACAAACATAAAGAAGGATTAGGAGTATGATAAAAATATGTATGTCAGCAGTTGTATCTCTGAAAGTGCAGCAAATATTTGTGGTGGAGAAATTACCCAGGTTACCCATATCGATTGATATGGGTAACAAAGCTATGGAGTATGCAATACATGGAAGATATATGCCACAGTATATGAGTATGATAAAGGAGAGTATGCGTACCCGCGTTGCCCATATCGTATGATATGGGCAACTAAACTGATCCAGAGCTATGACCATGGCGAATGTATGGAATATTTTCAGTTTGATAGCTTGCGCGAACTAGTGGCGGTAAGGCAGCTACTGTTGTGAAGATAGTGAGTTGCTGTCAAAGCTGACCAAATTGGGCGAGGAAATGTGCCGGCTGATTGGCCTCCCTAGGAACATATGTTATCTCCGAGGCTCTTGATATCAATAGCGATTTAAAGATTAAGGCATGTTGCTGGATAGTGTTGTGGATCATGGAAAGGACGCATTGAGCATCAACCTCAATATCTATGGATGGCCACTGCGAGGCAAAGAATAGATAGCTGAAGTATGCAGCTTGAAACTCTGCAATTGCTGGCGTCGATAATGGTAAATGGAATGCTATTGCTCCTAAGAATGCCCCGTTGCTGTCACGCAAAATTGCTCCTGTTGCTGCCGTGTGTAGACCATGTGCTGCATCCGTGTTTAGCTTCAATCGCCTCGGTGGTGGGCGATGCCATTTGATTACCTTGACTCTAGGAGTGTAAATAATTGGACTTAATCCTGCTGCAATGAGGTCACTATCTGACGATACATATTTTTTGCCATTGTGGGCTGACACCCAATCATATATACTCCGACATATGGTTTCAATGACAGTCTCTTTTCTCCAATGTCCATCCCCATACATAATGGAGGCATAGCATTTCCATAGTTCCCAAGTAATGTAAGAAGGCGCCACGATACGCAAAATGCCTCTAAGTGTCTTACCTTTAGTTGATACCCACCATTGTAGAAGATGTTGTTGTATTGTTTTTGCTGTGAAGAGAGGACCATCCAAAGAGGAAGTGTACACTTTCCAGACATCGGCAACTTCTGAGCAGTCTAAAAGGATATGATCTAGTGTTACACATGCGTTGAAACAGAAATGACACTGTGTTGGGTGGCTGGAAACAAATTTTTGCAGATTCTCAGGCAGCGGAATGGCTTTGTGGTATAACCGCCATAGAAACAGTCGTATATTTGGAGGAATATGTTTACTCCAGATAAATTTGTGCGAGAGTCGCGTATTTCGCCCTTGTCTGACATGTTCATATGCTGCCCGAATTGTGTATTGCTCAGTGGTCAAGGCTTGATCACATATTGGGTGTATTCGACATATGCGCTTCCACATTGGAGAGTCTGTGAGACGAAAGGTATATGATCTGCAATTGGCGTATTGAGTATGAAAAAACTTGCTCCATAAAGTGTTATTTTGGTGATATTTCCACCATAGTCTACATGAGAATGCAAGCTGCATATCTTCTAATTTCCGGAGACCAAGACCTCCCTCATTTGTTGGCCCAAATAGTTGATCACTGGAGACCCAAGAATACCGTGTATGAGTGGATGTACTGCCCCAAAAAAATTTGACCATCCAGCGAGTAATGGTGCGTAAAACACTTTGAGGAAGTCTACTTGCTGATAGGACATGTAATGGAATAGAAGCCAAAACATGCTTGATCAAGATCAAACGGCCAGCATGATTAAGAAACTTATTTTGCCACATATTCAATTTAGCTTGAATTGAAGAGAGTAGACTACCAAAATGGGAGAGCCGCTCCTTTCCTTGGTGCAACTGAACTCCTAAATATTTAATTGGTAACGAAACTGCCGTCATATGTAAAGTTTGCTCCATTCTGCGGATCTGCGCATTGGACAAGTGTGAGGCTGGAACAAAGTGACTCTTTTGGAAATTAACCGCTTGACCCGAAGCTACCTGATACTGTTCCAGAAATGTTCTAAACTTGAGTAAATTGCGTAATCCACCATTGATGAATATTAAAAGATCGTCCGCAAAAGCCAAATGGGATATTGCGGGGGATCTACCCGCAACAAAAGGCAAGATGTTTCCCGTAGAGACTAAGCTGTTAAGACCCCTTGAAAATGCTTCCGAAGCTAATATGAAAAGTATAGGTGACAAGGGGTCACCTTGTTTAACCCCTCGTGAAGGCTGGAAAAATCCGGCTGGGACGCCATTTATCAACACAGAAATATATGTCCCTCTAAGATGATTAAATATCAACTTGATAAAACCACTTGAAAAGCCAAATTTCGCTAGCAATTTTTGTAAGAATGTCCAACTGACTCTATCGAATGCCTTCATCATGTCCAGTTTGATTATCGCATTTGAGCCTCTGACTTTTGTATTCAGCAAATGGACCATCTCACGAGCCATAACAATCTGATCAGCTATATCTCGTCCTTTTACAAAACCTGCTTGTTCTTCCGTGATGAGTTTTTGTAGAAGAGGTTGAATGCGTGTTGCAATAATCCGCGTAGCCAGCTTAGATACGAAGTTTGCCAGACTTATGGGCCTGTAATCTGAGAATGAGCGGGGTGTGGGTGACTTTGGCAGCAAGACAATTAGCGTACTCCCTATTGCTTGAGGCACCGGAAGACCGAGAAAAAATTCTTGCATAGCTTTATAGACATCCTGTTTGACAATGTCCCAACATGTACGAAAAAATAGCCATTATACCCATCCGGACCAGGTGCACTTTTGGGATCCATCGACCAAACAGCCTCCTTTACCACAGCCTGAGTTGGCAAGGCCGTCAAACGTTGATTTTCTGATTCTGTAACTAGTTGTGGTATGTATTGCAGAATACTGTCATCTTCCATAGTTGTATCTGCTGCAAATAGCTGTTTGTAGTATGATTCCGCCGCATGTTGAATGCCTTGCTGTGTGTCGATAATTGTGCCCTGCGTATCATATATTTTGGTGATGGCTTGACGAACATGTCGATCCCTTAAGATGTTATGGAAGTAGGAAGTATTAGCATCGCCTTCTGCAATCCATTTTTGGCGTGCTTTCTGAGACCAAAACATCTCGACCTTACGTTCTGCTAATTTGTATTCCGCCTGTATAGAATGATACTTCATACGTGTATCTGGCGTGGGGTGGACATCAAAAGCTGCCTCACTGATTTTAAGCTGACGTTCCAAATGTGATAACTGGTCAAAAACATTACCAAACACTGTGATATTCCAATTCCGCAGATCCTTTTTAAGGGATTGTAGTTTATTATATAAGCCGCGCATGCCACCTGCGGTTGGATATGAGTCCCAGGTTGCCTTAACAAATATATGAAATTCTTTGTGCTCTACCCACATATTCTGAAAACGGAATGATTTTGGGCCATTGGATGGTAACAGTGTAGAGTGTAGAAGAAGCGGAGAATGATCATATGTGAATCTTGGAAGGTGTTGAACCCTCAGACTAGCATACAGATTGTTATAGGATTCAGAACATAGCATCCGATCTAACCTTCTGCGAACAATACCCAGCCCACGACCACTTGTCCACGTATAAGCAGAGCCTGTGTATGGCAGATCAATTAACTGACAAGACGTCACACAATCGTTAAAATCTTCTAATGAAGGCATAGAAGGTGTAGAGAGACCATCATGTTCCGCCACGGATAGATAAGTATTGAAATCTCCACCTATTAACCTAGGTTCACTATTAGTAGCATAGTGTTGTTGTAATGAATACCATAATCTACGACGGTCAGTCACGGTGTGCATGCCATAAACCGGTGTGAACCATAGAATAATCTCTGTTCCCACAAGCTGATACTTGAAATGTGCACATTGTTCATCATATATAGTACAGACATGACGGAGTGAATCCTGAGACCAAAAAATCCAGACTTTGTTCCTACAAATTACGTCTGAATGAGTAAAACGTAGCCTGCGTTGAAATCTAGCCAAATGATTGGGATCTTTTTTAGGCTCAATTAAAACTAACAATGGGATTTTGTGTGTTCTGACCAGCTTACGAGTGTGAACTAAGGAGTTTGCAATTCCCCTTACATTCCATATGAGACAATTCATTGAGAAGAGGATGCGGGTAAGCTTGAAGATCGTGTCTGACGCTCTGATGGCTGGTTGTATGTACCTAGCATCTCTTGTTTGGTTCGTCGTCTTCGGGAAATGGGTATAGGGTCTGCCATCTCATTTAGTACTTGGTCCGTCTGAGGAAAGGCAATGCTCTGAGCAGCTAAGACAATGTCAGTTTCCTCCACAAGATGACTTTGGGTAGTCTGTGGGCAGGGATTTTCATGTGAAGGGTTGTGTGAAGGCAATAGAATAGGTTGTCGAGTTGCTTCATCTAGTTGCCGAGTATGCTGAATGTAAATTTCCGAATCAGAGTTTGTGGCATGCATCACATCATCCCCTTCTTCTGGTACGTGGGCTAATGATGTATCCAGCCTGGACAATTCTTGGCGGTCAGAGATTTGAGTTAGGAGAGTTGCATCCGCATTTGACGGGGGAGGCTCATCGGCAATTACTTTATCTTGAGGTATCGGGACAGCCTTGTCATTTGTTGGCAAATCCGCATGTTCCTCAACTGGCTGATCATCTGCAGTGTCTTCATCAATCAATTCAGCATTGGCTGGGCTAATCTTTTTTGGAGTCCACCTTTTAGCATTTTTTGGCATGCGCGTTTTGTTTTGTTCTGCCTGGACTTCTGGATTTGGATGATTGTCTTTGGGTGGGCAGCAGTCCTTTGCTTCATGTCCGAGGATGCGGCAGGTAGTGCAGAAAAGTGGCACATTTTCACATTCCACAGTTGGATAGATTACATGATCTCCTCCTTGAATATGCAAGCGGGATGGCAACGGTTTTGAAATATCAACCTCAATACACAATCGAACAACCGATGGTCGTAAGCCATTAGACGTTGCAGAATCCATTTTTAAGGGCAATCCAATCATATGCGCTATGTCCCATAAAGCAGATTTATTTTGCAAATACAATGGCATCCCCCGAATGGATACCCAGAGAGGAACTATCGGCTTATCAATCTTGGGGTCAAAATCCGGTGTCCATTTCGTCACCCTCATTGTATAGCCATTAACCGTCCATGAGCGACGTCAAAAACACCTTTGATAATCCTCTTGATGATGAAAAGTTAATATAATATGCTGATCATCGATCAAACCTAATTTTGGGGTCTGTTTATACCCGATTCTTTCCATGCAAGATGACAATTGCTTCATATTGGGCCGGCCATGCCAGAAAGATCCCACAAGAGTATATTTGAACGGAGTAGAATAGCGATCAACTTCCTCATTTGTGAATGTGATAGAAGGCATACCTTTATAGCGTGATATGGGTCTGATTTTTGCGACGGACTCTATTTGAGTAGGGGCGAGTGCGTGCGCAAAAGTTTTCTTCTGCAATGGCACCTCCGCCATTGGTGGATCAATGGAATCCATCGGAATTTTGCAATAAGAGATGCCGGAAGAGAAAAAGCAGTGTAGTACGGTGTCGGAGCAGAGAACAATGCACGATCAACGTTGAAACAACGGAAAAGTTGCGATCTTTCGCCATGTTTAAGCGCCGGAGGTCTGCAGAGCCGCCGCCATTATTCATATGAATTGGCGTGTATATTATATATATATATATATATATATATATATATATATATATATATATTAGATATTCTAAATAACCAATTTTCATATCTTAACGTATATATTATACTTGTATGTAGGGATGTCAAACGGATAAAACGAATACGGTAACACAGTATCCGTATTCGAATTCGTTTTTGTCTAACTATATCCGAATTCGTATCCGAATCCGGACGGATATTTAGGAAGTCATCCGAATTCGAATTTGTTCGGATTCGAATTCGGTGCCGGATATCCGAATCCGTATTATATCTATTTCAAATTTGTTCGAATATCCGAATCCAGATATCCGAATTCGAAATCAGCAAATTTACAACAGTGGTATAGCGGCCGTATACATATTTTCATATATATTTTTTTAAAATTTTAAAAATAAATATTTTTACATATTTTTTTATATATTATTATATATTTTATTATATATTTTTATTTAATTTTAAAAATATCTATTCGGATACGGATATTCGGATACGGTAATGACTATACCATATTCGTATTTGTTTTTCTAATACTATTCGGATACGAATTCGAATACGGTAAAACGAATGTACAGCTCTTACCATATTCGATTCGGACAGCCGAATTCGAATTCGGATGTCGGATATCTGGTAAGTTTTGACAGGCCTACTTGTATGCATACATAATACTTCCAAAAGTTATTTTTAACCTCCAAAAAGGCTAGTGGCCGAAAATATATAGTAACATATACATGTACATAATTATTTTGTGATATTTTATATAATATCCAACACTTATTCATTTCCATATCTTAACATATATATATATATATTATACAATTATGCATACATAAACATATTTAACCATATTTTTAGCATTTTAATGGCCTTATGGCCAAAATTTATATTTTGTATATACATATGTAAAATCATTTTATAACACATTATATAATATCTAAACTTATTCATTTTCATATTTCAACATATATATTATACATGTATACATATGTATACAAAATAATAAAGTCCTTTTATCATAAATGGCCAAGGGCCGAAATTAATGTATTGTATATACATATATAAAATCATTTTATAATACATTATATAATATCTAAAAATTATTCATTTTTATATCTTTAACATACATATTATACAAGTATATGTCCATATAATATAGTAACATTTTTTGCAACATATTGAGGCCTTATAACCAAAATACATATACTATATATATATATATATATACTATATATATATATATTATATAAGCATATATAATGTATTAATGTCATTTCCTAAAAAAATGCTACCGCCGTATGTATATGTATATTTACATATATAAATATAAATTAAGGCATATTATAGTCCAAACATATTAGACTCATTTTATATTTTAGCACATATACTATATATATGAGCATATATAATGTATTAAACTCATTTCCTTAAATAAAAAAATATTGCCTTATGTATATGTATATTTACATATATGTCTATTTATACATACTTTCATATTATATACCTATATGCATTTATAAAGTGTAAATAACTCATTTTAACCCTAACAAAATACTATAGCCGTATATATGAATATATATAATCATTTATAATTTTTCCACTATAGTATCACATATACACATATGGTATGTATATATATCTACATATACATATTTTGATACATTAAAATACATGTGTATGTAAAATACATAATAAATATACTTTATCATCAAAAGCCACACATGGCCGTGTACAGAAGTATACATAAAAGTGTATATTGCATAAAACATGTATCTTTCATATTCTTGCAAAGAAATTTGGAACATAACTCATGAATGATCCATTTTGATATGAACATACATATATAAATCTTTGAAATCCATGTAGGATCTAGGAAGAATACTTGACTTCCTAAACCTTGAGTTGAACAAGATGTGTTAAAACTTTCTTCTCTCCCACTTTAGGCTCGGCCAAAACTTGAAGAAAAGAAGGAAATGGAGTCAAGTTCATAAGTGGTGCTTAAAAGAAGACCAAAGAAAAAACCTTCAAGAAAATATTACATTTGAGCTTGATGATAAATTGTATGGTTTTAGAGCTTGATTCTTGTCTTGTTTTTGAAAGAAATTTCCTCCGCTAACACCCTAAGAGCCACGGTTTGAAAGGTTAAGAACAAAAATAAAGATGGCTTCTTGGAGCTTAGATGATTAAAGAAACATACTTCCATATCTTACCTTAATATTTGGATATACTTAGGTTTGAGTTTCTTGTTCTTGCACCTAAATGCTTGGATGTAGGAAGATGTTGTAATTAATGGCTGGGTTAAAGAATGAGATAACATGAAGAAGAAAAGCAATTCCCTCCTTGCTTGGTGAAGTTTCGACTATAGAGAGGAAAAAGGAAGAAGTTGGGAGATTTTTGTGTGTTGGAGAGGAAAGAGAGTGTTTGTTGTGGAGTAAAATATGAAAATGCAAAGGAGTTTCCTCCTTAGGTTGTCTCATGGCAGAATGTATGGAGGAGGGAAGAGAAGATATTTTTGAGGTGATAGAAAGATAGGGTAGCGTGGCTTAGTTGTAGGTAAATAATGAAAGTTGGTGTGTGTAAGAAGACAAAGTCTAGTCTTCCTTTTTAGCTAGAGTTGGCGGCAAATGGTTGAGCAAAGAGGGGGATTTTGTCTCATTTGAGATGTAGGCTAAAGTGGGAGAAAATATGGTAATTGTGGTAAAAGTGTGTATGATTTTGTTGTGTAGTGGAATTATCGTATCGGTATTTTTATTTGGTTTAGTATATATCTGCCGACTAATTTATTTAAACTGTATCGTATGCCCGAAATGTTTGTTATCTAGTTCCGTCAAGTCTCGTCATATCCGTTAACTTATCATCCGGTTATTTTTCTGAGCGTTTCTAACCCCGATATATAATGTCGATGTCTTAATTAATCCTAAATAAAATTTTAAATTCCATCGAAATTTCATCAACATCGCATTGGCGTTCTATTTCTATATATTATTATACTGTTCCACTGACTCAAAATTGCGGGTCGTAACAGCCTCAGTGTTTTCTGCTTATGGTGTTGGGGTCGGATGTACGCAACCATACACATGTGCTAGAAAAATACAGGGGTTGTTTTCCGATGACCCATAATGAAAATTGCATCATGCTGTGTCTATCAACTGCTACTTCATAATATAAGAAGCGCGGTCAATTTAATGAGTCATTTTGCTTTATTCCATCATATTACAAAATCAAAGAAGAGTGTATCATTTACTCCATTGAAAATGGAAACAAGTTCAATCCATTATATGTTGTAGATAATCCATTGTCTTCAAGATTGAGACTGAAACACAACATAGTAAAGAGGGGAATATCTGCATTCACTCCAGGACAACAAATAAAAGCTGAGAGAAGACACTTGCAACACATTCTTTAAACGCCATGACTTAGAGAAACACATGCATGTGTTGCTCACATATTTTAGGTCAAAAATAAAGAAAGAACATATAAGATGTGAGATGTATATACAAAATCAATAATCCATCTTAAACGCGATTTAGAATGCTGATTGATACATGTGGTAGATGCAGCTGCAACTTTCTCAACATTGGAGCCTTCTTTAATAGATAGCTCCAATAGCTCCAATGCTTGAGCTGTCCAAAACTTCTATCAGATGATCATATTGATTACATGTGATAGAAGGAGACCGCCCAATGCTTCATTTGACCTTGATCATCCTGACCATCATAGTTATATTGGTATATATTAACATGAACTACTAGAGTTGCTTTTAAAGCTGACAAGACACTCATACTTTTGTAGCATTTCTCAAGGTATATCCCAAAAGACGGGTGAAGGAAAAATAATATTAGTTTTATTGAGAAAACTCACTTTATTGACAGGTTTGAAAATAAACCAAGAATATATAATTCGATTTTGACAAAACCACCTGATGAAACACATGGCAGTTTTGACAGAATCGCCATATGCTAATTTGACTTTTGGCATATGGTGGTTCTGTCAAAACTGCCTACGTTTTTTTAAACTAAAAATAATTTTTAGATTAATTTTTTTAAAAATTAATTTTCCAGTTTAATTTTACGTTTTTGTATGTCAATAGGTAATTTTTATAGAAATGTAACATTTTCTCAGTACATAATTTATTTGATAATGTATTCAAATAAAATAACACGTTAGTGTTTGTGCGTATTCTTTTTAATGGACGTGTTTATTAAAAAAAGATATATTTCAATTTTTAAGGTAAAACGGAGCAAATATGAACAAATAAAACCGGAATAAAATATATAAAATAAGAACGAATCAGAATTGTACAAAAGTATGTCTATATACAAAATGTTATACACAATACAAATACAATATACATCTACGAGGTTCCTACCGGCAAAACAACGTCGCTTACATGAAGGCCGCTGTTGAGAAACTACACTACGCCTAGGTGAACCTAGATCTTCTGGCAGCTGCGAAAGTGGCTGCGACTGCGGCGGCAGCATATCAGGCTAGGACTGCAATAGTGGCATATCGAGCCCCTGAGATGTAATCGGTATCTGCGTCATTGCCAGTTCTTTGTCGTGCTCTAGATCTCCAGCAAATGTATTATCATCGGGAGCGGAAGGGGGGAGATAATAAAAAATGTCAATGTCATCCTCCTGGCCAAATGTATGTCTAGTATCAACGGTTGGTGTCGGAAATGATGTGCCTTGTTGCGATCATCCTCCTACATGTGTATGCCATGATGGACTTGCCGGCTGTGACCCTGTAGCATCTCTGGTGTACATGTGTGCAGATGATGGCCTTTGCAACTGAGACACGACAAACTGTAGATAATATGCATCTGTAGTCTGGTGGGTGGCATGTGCTGGAGGTTTCTACAGCAAAAGATCTCTAAGACCTTCCTCTCTAAGCCCCTCTGATGCAATCTCCATGCCAATCTCATCTCCGATCGATGCCGTATGATGGTAAATTCAAGCAAGATAGTGTGCCTAAAACTTAAATTATAAAAAAAGTATACGTTTAAGTGACAATGGCAGAATTAAATGAAACAAAATATGTATACATATCAGTATTGTAAGACTACTTGTAGACACACGGAAGTCGTCGCTTCCTACTCGCCCCATACGAGGACGACCAAACGTTAAGAGTGTGCAAGGTATGTACCACAGCATGTAGGGTGAGCCATCTGTTGGTACGCTATCCAGGACATTGTTATATCGATTTGATGTGCCCCGGTCGTTTCACTGCTGTAAGAATATGACGTGTGTCTATGCGTAGTCGAAGTTTCCCACCCTCCTCGCCATCTGATGGATGGCTACCCCCATGTCAAACATCAGTAGTGACACCTGAGAAATCCACAGATGCTCATCATGAGTGTACACCAGTGGCGAGCTCGCAATAACCTCTGCACTATAAGGCATCCACAGGAAATCTCCTTTCGCTAGACCGTCGAGCCGATCACATACATCATCTACCGTGTGATAGGGAACCTCCGGGAAGTTGCGGTCACTAAGCCACTTGGCTACACAGGACGCATCAGGCCTCATTACCAGACTCCCAACACAGCAAAGGAAAAAGACATCAAACCTCTCTCCATATCTAGAACTGCAACATCTGTAATGCCCCCACAATATGATGTCCCTCTGTCTTCGCATGAGAATCCTTCCATAGGTTCTGGTACAAGCACCTGAGGAAGACGCTGGCATAGGAATATCTACATGCGGTGGTGAGGTCCTTGTATATAGAGATAGAACAGCTGACATTAGGAGCTCTTCCAGTCGCATAACACACCCGACAGCAAGGAGAAGATGTGCGCATTAGCCCTCTACTGAATCTGATCATCGGATAGGTGTTTCAGTAGGATCGTCTCGATAAACTAATCCATAAACTTCTTTCTCGATACACAATTGCCTATTATATCAGGCATGTTGGAGTCCATTCAAGGCACTCGGTGCACAGCTAGAGCCAATGTGCTGGTGTGTACATGGACTCCCGGCCAGTAACGAAATAACCATCGATGCGAAGTCCAAACAAAACGGGCTACATCTTGAAGCGTGACTGTGGCCTCGCCTAAAGGTAAGGAAAGGAGTGGCTCTCTATCGCCATCTCTCTATGAATGTTGTGATCAAAGCATGATCTACCTGTAACTTAACACACTGCTACAATCCCTATAGCATCACATCCTCTATGATCGCCTTGCGCCTATTTGGGACCTCCGTGTATCTGTAAAATGATAATGTCTTAACAGTATCTGGCGTACTGTATCTACTGCTACTCTAGATGTGGAGGGTCATATGCACCCCCTTGAAGCGTCAACAAATCCCTAATCCTGGCCTCGACTCGCCATTAGCACCATTACCACTAGCCATAACTAAGCCTAAATGCATTGCATAAATAAATAACAATAAAATAAAACATAAATGCAATAGTGAAACAAAATACAAACATACGTACGTTTATACGATCTAACAAGTAAGTAAAAATACTTAAATAATACTATACATACGTTCATGCTATCGAAACAACTAAAAAAACAATAATTAAATATATTATATTAATATGCATTCATGAAATCGAAATAAGTAAATAACAATAATTAAGTACTACTTCACATGTATAAATAAAAATAAATAAATTACAAAAATTGAATTATGCTAAATGAATAATAGTAAATATATTATAATAAATAAATAACTGTACGTTGCAAAACAAGTAAATAAAAATACTTAAATGATACTATATCCTCCCTTCCATGGATCACAGTACACCTGGACGGACGACCGTGGACTAGGCCAAGTACATCGCCGCTTAGATTGGCTTTTCATCAATTTTTCTTTTTAGGATGCTTTTGATGATATATGTTTGACACACTTACCGCGGATTTCTTTGGATCATACACCACTCTTGTTTATTTGTCGTATGTCGGGAAACTCAGGCCGGCGGGCATTCCGATTTGTCGATGACTGGTTGTCTCATCCAGATTTCCATGCTTATGTAACAGATGCTTGGAAGTCATATCCAACCACCGGAGGTATGTATGGTTTCTATAATAAATTATTTCGACTAAAGCATGATATTTAGCGCTGGAATCAGGATGTTTTTGGTAATATTTTTAGTCGAGTAGAGCAAGCAGAGGCAGAGGTACGACAGGCGGAACCGGTTTGGGGCAATGATTCGTCGGATACTAATCGCAGTTTATATCATCAGTCCAAAGCGGAATACATCCAGGCATCTAAATATGAACTTCAATTTTGGAAGAAAAAAGCTCATGGCTTAAAGATGGTGAGGATAATACACGTTATTTTCATTCGTTGTCAAGGGCCGCCGTGCTCAACTTCGAATTCAACAAATTTACACATTCTCGAATTTTTTATGTGACACACCAAATGCAATCAAAAATGAAGCAGTTGTTGAGAAATATGTTTGGATAATTTTCAAAGTCATGATTTTAAGAGGTGAATTCTTAAAAATGTCACATGTAGTGTTATAAGTGATTAAAAGTTGGAATAAAGTTGAAACAAATGAAAAAGTGACATCAATTTCTACATAGATCTCTCAGCCAGAGATCGATATATACATAGATCTCTCAGCCAGAGATCGATGTACATAGATCTCTACATCGATCGATCGATGTCACACAGAATCAAAAACTCAAACTCACTGTGAGACACCGATCTCTCAAACAGAGGTACATCGATCGATTGATGTATACATCAGTCTCTAAAATTGAGACATAGATCGATCGATGTCTAGTGTTTTTGGAAATTTTTTTCTAAAAAGCGATAAAATGATTGTTTTCATTTACATATGTTTCATATATGTATATTGTGATTTTATTACTTGTTTTTTATGATAATAATAGTGTTTTGTCAGTAATGTGCCCTGAAGTTTCTACAACTTACCAAAAGGGCAAAAGTGGTATTTTGAGTTCTTGTAGGTACATGACATGGAGAAAGTCATAAAAAGACTTCATTATTTCTTATTCATCATCGCAAAGGTGTTATAATATCTATTTCTGACCATCAGGGTCATTTTTGGAGTTTTCTATCACTAGGGCATTTTGGTCATTTTACACCACAAGGACAATTTCGTCATTTTACTCAAGGAATATCCTGACTATCTTATAATCTTTATTCTGGCCTTCATTTATTTCTTGAAGATTATTTGGTGGTTTTCTATGTTATTCTCTTATTTGGTAGCGGGATATGTGACGGTATTCGATGTCTCATTCTATTTTTTCTTGAAGACCTTCGTATATATGTTATTAGAGGTTCTTAATCATCATTTTACAGAGATTATAAGGTGTTCTTGGTGCAAAATTTATTGCAAAATACAAAGGAGAAAAGTGGGAATTTGAACTATATGTTGACCAAGTCTTGTCAACTATTATTTGTTGATTTATATTCATTAAATCTGAGTTTTTACACTTTATTATGGCCTTCAAAACATGTATATACAGGTGGAAATGATGGTGTATCCATTTTATGACTTGATGACAAGTGGACCAATCAAAAAGAAGCTAGTTGGCAAAGTTGCCGACTTGGAAAATTCAAAAATGGTGGCAGCGGCTATGGCTGAAATTGGAGCTGTTTTTGTTTGGAATTTTTAGCTTCACATGCCCTATTATCTTGCCAAGGATTTGAGGGTTTCTTGGTGGTATATTCCCTTCATATTATCTTCATTTTGCAACAATTTCCAAGTTAATTTTTGAAGATAAAATTGGCCAAGATAATGTTCCAAGGTGGACCAATCATGTTTATCTATGTTACCAAGTGTACAAGGTGATTATTTGTCCAACCAATGGTGTAAAGAAACTTAAGACTTGATGATAAAGATGGTGACACATGTGCGTTCTTATCTTCAAGGCCTATTTCACACTATAAATAGAAGGAAAAGGTGAAGAAGAGAACACACAACTTTGAAGCAAACTTGAAGATCATTCTTGCTATTCTCTTCTTTATTCTTGCTTTGTGTAGCTAAGGTGTTTCATTTTTTCTTGTTGTTGAGCTACACTATACACGCCTTCTTGGGTTGATTTTGTAAGATTGGTTAGCCAAGTTTATAAGGCTACACCAATAGGTGATAGAGGTGTTGCAACCAAGAGTTGCATAGATGTGTTCATCCAAGTCTTGAATAGGGTTGGTGTTTAACCCAAGGACCAAGCTTTGTTCTTGTTGTATTTGTGTTCATACCATAGGAAAATCCAAGGAAAGGTGTTCCTTCAGACTGTAGTAGGTCACATTGACTGAACCAAGATAAATATTTGGTGTTCTTATCTTCTTTATACTTTTCTGATTTTTTGCCCGTTTTCACTGCAATTTTCACCCAACTTCACACGTCTTGAAAAAATAGCAAAACACTTTCAAAATTTGTAAGTTTTGTTAGAGTTATACTTCACACTATTAGCTTTCATTTTCAACAAGAATCACTTGATTTTATGAACGGAAAGTTAGTCGTTCAGTCATTGCAAGATAACTGCTCCATTCTGGCTGCAATCTAACCAGTTTCAAGAAAACTTGCATTCTGAATTTTTCAAGAATAGTTTCAGGTCAGGAACTTTTGGAAACATAAACTAGACATCCCAAGGAGTTTTTTAAGATAAATATCAACCTTTTTGGTTGAGTAATCAAAGAGAAACATGTTTTCAAAATTCAACATTATTCTATCCAATTCTGTCCAGATTGGCCATCTGAATCTTTTTATTTTGTTTAAGGGTCAAACGATCTTATTTTTGTCTTATTTTTGGACACAATCTAGTAAAGGCATTGAAGTTATTTTCTGAAAAGTTTCATAATTTTTAGAGTTGTGCACACTGAGTTTTGAATTTTCAAATTCGGGTACTGAATTTTAGGAGGTCTCAGATTCTTTTTTCAAAGGGGATTTTAACCAAGGATAATAGTATAATTTCCGCAAACCACTATTCACACCCCTCTAGTGGTGTTTACTGCAGGTGCACGGTCCAACACGTTCATGCTACCGAAACAACTATATAACACTAATTAAATATTAATATTTTCAAGTAATTGAAATAAGTAAATAACAATAATTAAGTACTACTTCACATGTATAAATAATAATAAATAAATTACAATAATTTAATGTCATTGAATAAATAACAATAATTAAATTACAATAAATAAATAACTCACAAGATAAGAAAGAAAGCTCGGTGAGATATGCAGGTGTGTTGTGAGTTGTACCTAGTTTCTGATAAAATTTTGTTGCCTTGTAGAAATACGAAGAAAAAAAGCTCTATTTATAGGCAACCATTGTAGTGCCAGCTCCCGAACCCTAACATCGGGAACAGTGCACCCACCATATCTCGCTAAGGAGAATACAAGGCGTCGAATCAACTTCTTACATGCCGAAAATGACATAGAATTTTTTCGTGGAAACGTAAATTATAACTTAAATTAAAATCAAATAAACATCGTTATAATAGTGAATAAAACTCTGATAATAAAAGTATTAAAGAAGTCTGTGAAGATCCCCAAAAGATAAATAAGAAACAATCAGCTGCAGAGTCCCCTCATGTCCTAAATGCAGCTATCAGCCGGCCCACTCAGCTATGTCCACCCCGTCCTCAACAAAGATATGCTCGAAGTCCTCATCTGGCTCACCTAGGAAGGTAGGGGTGAGTGACAAAAATCACCCAGTAGATACCCGTCTCAAACCAATACAAAACACACATACCGAAATGATATAACCACATAGCACATAAATAGGGTATAACATGAGCATAGAATAAGATAAGTGTGGAAATAAAACACTCCACATAAAAGTACGCAACTATGTGATGCATGTCTTCACCCACGTGTCACACGCAACAAGAATCATGTCACGCAATATGGTCTTATACCTATATGCAATGCATGATCCTGGGATTGACTGGATGATTGTAGCCCGTACACTACAATCCACCCTGACCGATGCATGTGGCATGTACACCACGATCCACCATAACCGAGTGCTCCTAGCCCGTACACCATAATCCACTCGAGCGTCTGAGACCCGTATGTCTCAACCCACTCCAGATGCAATGCACGTGCTATGGATGCAATAACAAAGTTGCTGGGGCCCCGTACACATATCCTCACCATCTCTGACACTCAATATTTTGTTTTGTAAATTTTTCAATTAATGGAAAGTTATTATTTATGACCACCCGTATTTTTCCTTAGCTTGTATAAATTTTTTAGAATTTTTTACTATTTTTTCTTATTTATTACTAATTATTTTTAATTATTAATTTACTAAAATTCAAAAATTAGGTAAAAATAACTTAATTTTAACCTTTTATATTTTTGAGAATTTATTTAGAATTTTCTAGTCCCTAATTATATTTTCTTGTAATTTAAAATTATTTATTTCCTAATTTCTAAATTCCAGAAATAGTAAATTAATTAGCTAAATAAATTCCTCAAATTTTTTCCCTTTCAGGCCTAGTCATCGCGGACCTTAAAATTTTCCTCTAGCCTGGACCGCTGCCAGGCCTGATATTTTATTTTATTTTTTTCATTTATGTGCGGTTAATGGGCTGCCTTCGATCCGGTCCGCTGGCCGGCCTGTTAACCTGCTTGACTTCCTTTTTTTATTTAAATAGGTAATTGGGCCGGGCCCTGCTGCCGCCAGCCGACCGGCTCGTTAAGGGTCTGGCCTGGTCTGCGCGCGCTGGCAGGCCGACCCTAACTTTTTTTTAATATTCTGCCATTTTTCCAGCGAGGAAGCGTGCGGTGCCATGCACGCGCATGAGGCTAACGCGCGGCCTTCCTGCCCCGTTTTTCGATGTCAACCCCCATTTTCTCCTATTTTCAGCCTATAGGGACCTATTCTAAGGCCAACACGCAAATCTCAAAGGGCTACAAATATGAAAAGTCCACCTTTTTCGAATTCTTATGCAGGTGATTTCAATCCGATCCAAATCACACCACCGATTTCATACACACACACATAAGGCATAAAAAGTCCATATTATGCTCTTCAATATAAAAATACAATACAAAAGTTACACCTCAAACAAATAAAGACAACGAATCACATTAATATACCATCAAAGCATGCATGAATCATACCCGTTTGAGGGGGAAGAGGCACTTGCCTTTCGATCAAAGAATTTTCTAGACACGGTGGTTGGATTTGGTGTGGTGGCCAATTTTCTCTTCCGTCCTCCCCTCTTTTTCTCTCTCCCTTCCCTCTTTTCTCCTTTTTGTTCCTTTTTCCTTCTCTTCCCTCTTTCTTCTGTCGTCCTCCTCTGCCTCCCAATTGCACCTTCTCTTTTTTTCCTTTTAATTTGTTGATGTGTCGTTTGTGTGTGTGGGGGCGGTGGGGAAACCGGCGGGTGGTTTTAATGGAGGGGGGGGGGCAAAAATTAAGGGGGGGAATGGAGTGATTGGGGGAGGGGATTGGGGTGGCTAGGATTAGGATAAATTTAGTTAGTTTTTTTAATTTTGAATAGATTAATTAAATCCCCCCTTTTTAAAAAAAAATTACGGTTACAACATCCTACCCCCTTAAAAATAGTTTCGTCCTTGAAAACTTGTCGTACCTTAATCGAAGAGCTGTGGATATCTCTCTCGCATCTGCTTCTCGAGCTCCCAGGTCGCCTCGCGCTCTGTATGATTGGTCCACTGAACTTTAACATAAGGGATGACCTGGTGTCTGAATACCTGGTCCTTGTGATCCACGATCCTGATAGGAGTCTCCTTATATGTCTTGTCCGGTCAAACTCTCCATGGCGGCGCATTTAGAACATGGCTCGGATCCAGAACATATCTCCTCAGCTGAGAAATGTGAAATACGATGTGTACCTGAGCCAAGGCAGGGGGTAACGCCAATCGGTGAGCCAAGGTGCCGACCTTCTCGAGTACCTCATATAGGCCAATGTAGCGAGGCCTCAACTTAATCTCCAAACCAAATCGTGTAAACCCTTCATGGGCGACACCCTCAGGTAAACTTTTTTGCCCACAGCAAACTCTAGAGGACGTTGTTTCGAATCAGCCTAACTCTTACTTCTGTCTTGAGCCACCTTGAGCCTGTCACAAATCAACTTCACCTTCTCCTTGATTTGCTTAACCAGCTCAGGCCCGGTAATAACACACTCACCGATCTCGTCCCAATGAACAGAGGACCTGCACTTACGTCCATAAAGCGCCTCAAAGGGTGCCATGCCTATGGCGCTGTGGTGACTGTTGTTGTAGGAGAACTCAATTAACTTGATCATACCATCCCAGTTCCCCTTGAAGTCCAATGTGCATGCTCTCAACATGTCCTCTAATGTCTGAATGGTCCTCTCAGACTGTCCATCTGTCTGTGGATGGAAGGCAGTGCTCAACCGTAGCTTCGTTCCCAACCTTCTCTGGCAAGCTGACCAAAACCTAGAGGTGAATCTCGGATCACGGTCTGAAACGATACTAACTGGGACCCCATGAAGACTGACAATATCATCAATGTACATCTTCACCAATCTCTCCAAGGTCACATCACTCGGCACAAGTAGAAAGTGAGCAGACTTTGTCAATCAGTCAACAATCACCCAAATCATGTCATTGCCGTTTCTTGTTTTAGGGAACCCTATAACAAAATCCATCGTCACATGCTCCCACTTCCACTCCAGTATCTCTAACGGCAACATCAAACCTCCCAACCTCTGATGCTCTACCTTAACCTGTTAACAAACGAGGCACCTCTCAATGAACTTGGCGATGTTTCTCTTCATACCACTCCACCAATAATGCTTCTTTAGATCATTATATATCTTCGTAGCACCTGGATGAATCGACAACTTCGAATTGTGTGCCTCCTTCAACAACTCCTTCCTTAGACCCGCATCATCAGGTACGCACAACCTTCCTTGGTACCCAATACCGCCATTATCATGAATCGGGAAGCCCTCAATCATACTTGTCAACATCCTCTCTCGGATATCTCTAAGTGTCACATCCTCCTTCTACGCCTCCTTAAACTGCTCGATCAGAGATGGTGTAATAATCAAGGCCGCCAGAACATTAGCAGTGGAATCAACAATGTCAAGATCAAACTCTGCCATCTTTTTCTCTAATGGCGTCTGTCTGGCGTGATTAGACTTTCTACTCAAGGCATCTGCAACTGGGTTTGCCTTTCCTGGATGATAACTGATGGTCAGGTCATAGTCTTTCAGTAGCTCAAGCCATCTCCACTTATGCATATTCAACTCTTTCTGTGTGAATAGATACTTCAAGCTCTTATAATCGGTGAAGACTTCGCACATCACACTGTATAAGTAATAGCGCCAAATCTTTAACGTAAACACCACCGCTGCTAACTCCTGATCATGAGTTGGATAATTTTGCTCATATTACTTTAACTATCTCGAAGCATATGCTATATCCTATCTCCCTGCATTAACACGCACCCTGCAACGAAAATGTTAGGCTAGAGTCTATATGTACACAATGGTAAATTGAAATTCATATATATATACCTAGCCCATTCTTTGAGACGTCGCTGTAGATGACAAACCCTTCAGTGCCGGAGGGTTGTGCCAGTACTGGTGCGGTCGTCAACCTCCGCTTCAACTCCACAAAGTTTTTCTAACACTCGGAGGTCCATACAAACTTTGTCTTTTTCTGTTTCAATATACTCAGTGGTGCTGCAATACTCGAAAATCCCTCCACAAATTTACGATAATAACCAGCAAGACTAAGGAAACTGAGTACCTCTGTGACATTAGCAGGTCGGGGCCATTCTGTAATCGCCTCTATCTACTTCGGGTCAACAAAAATGCCCTCCTCAAAAATCACGTGGCCCAAGAAAGTCACACTCTTCAACCAGAATTCGCACTAGCTGAACTTTGCGTACAACTTCTTCTTCTTAAGAATCTCTAATAACTCTCACAACTGTTCAGCATATGTCTCCTCATCGGGTGAATACACCGAGATTTCGTCGATGAACACTACCATAAATCGATCTAATCGCTTCCTGAATAATGTTTTCATCAAATCTATGAAGGTCACAGGTGCATTTGTCAGTCCAAAGGTCATTACAAGGAACTCGTAGTACATGTATCGAGTGCAGAACGTCGTCTTTGCTATATCCTCCGCCTTAATCCTCAACTGGTGGTAGCCTGATCGGATGTCAATCTTTGAGAACACTCTGGCACACTGCACGCAATTTTGTTGTGCACAGTGGATATATGCAATAAACCGAATTCACAACGATTAAAGGAGAACATTACCTTCAACTGATCAAATAGATATTCGATCCTCTTTAGTGGGTATTTATTCTTTATCATGGTCTTATTAAGCTTATAATAGTCGATAATTAGCATCATGGTACCGTCATTCTTCTTCACGAATAATACTGGTGCCCCCAGGGCGAAACACTAAGCCTGATAAACTTCATGTCCAGCAACTCCTACAACTGCTCCTTAAGCTCCTTTAACTCTGCTGGTGCCATCTTGTATGGCACCTTCGAGATCGGTTCGGCTCCAGGTATACGATCGATCTCAAACTCTACTTCCCTGCTCGGTGGTAAACCTAGTAGCTCATCAGGGAAGACATCTTTAAAATCTCGTACTACTGGAATATCCTCAATCGATGGAGTCTCAACACTGGCATTTAAAGAATACACAAGAAAACCCTCAGCTCCTTTCTTCAATGCTCGAGAAGCCTGTGCATGATCACATAGATCTTTCTGGATGACTTCTTCAATTTGACATCCCCTTGGAAGATGGTTTCTTACTTATTCTGCGTCTGCATGCTGACCTGCCTCTGATGACAGTAGATGGTAGCATGATGTCTCGCCAAGAAATCCATGCCCAGGATAATGTTGAAATCATGCATCTGGATCAGAATTAGGGTGGCAGAGAACTACAGCTCATTAATCTCTAACTGGCATTCTTTGTACTGATAATGAGATACTAACACCTGATCACCGGCGGCTTGAACACGATAAGGGATCTCAAGGCTTTCTGGTAGAATATTCAGGCTCTTGACGAATCTCCTGGCAACAAACAAGTGGCTGGCACCACTATCGAGTAGAACATATGCTGGGACTTGGTTAATTAATATCTCGCTTAACAGATTCATGGTTATACATACATCACAAATCATCAAAACAAAAGGAAATACTTAATTAAAATTGTAAAATTGAAATTGCTCAAATTAAAAGTAACTATAACTACGTCCCCGACCTCCTCTAGCTCAACATCAGTCATGACATGCACACGCGCGTTGGTCTTCCCCTTTTCTCTCTACTGCATCTGATTTTGTGGCGGAGGAGGTGCTTGTGCCGGTGTAGGGCACTCTCTAGCGTAATGTCTCTGTTTTCCAAAGTTGTAGCAAACCTTCTGAGCCCTCCAACACTGCCATGTATGCAAACGGCCACACTGTGTAATAACTGGCCTGAGTGGCCGCGCTGCCTTGCAATGGGACCCTCAATTGCCAGTGGTCGAGTCGTCGATCCCTGTCCCTGCTGTGGTGGTCTGAAAGATCGCCCGGTCAGGTGATGGTGTAGAATCTTCAGCCATCTCCTGGATCTCCCAGAATAGAACTCCTCTCGTGATCTCTTAGCCCTATCGATCGCTGCAACTCTCTTGAGATCACCCTTGACCTCATGACACACATCCAACAACTCCTCAAAAGTGGTAGGCTGGGCGCAGATGATTAATGACTGAATGCGAGAGTTCAAGCCGGTCTTGAACTTCAGCATCTTCGCCTTCTCGTTGTCTATGATGGCGGGCATGTATCTCCCAAGTGCATGGAACCTCTCAGAATACTGGTCACAGTTATGGACCCTTGTGTCAGAAGCTGAAACTCCGTCATCCTCCTCTGAATGGTACTCCCAGGAACGTAGTGCCTCTGGTACTCCTCCCTAAACTAGGTTCATGTCGACGGTGGAGTCAGTCTACGTGCCACACCCTGCCATTCTGGACCTGCAGCAACCTTCACAAATTAGACACATTCTTGAGCCAGATCTCTGCCTCCTCTGGCCGGGTGGTACCCCTGAACATAGGTATCCAGGAGTTCTGCATCTCTCAGTAGAAAAATCGGAGCCCATGGGGGGTGGTGGTGGTGGTGGTTGTTGCTGCTGCTGCAGATGATCCATCTGTACCAGCTGCTGGGCCATAAATGTAGTCAGCGTGGACAAGGTATCTGCAAGGACCTGGGAATGGCCCCCTGACCATGTTGGTCATCTCCATCGTGTCCTCTGTTTCCAGCTGGCTGCTCACGTCGTGGAGGCATTCTCTGGAATTCAAGTTCATGAAAAAGAACTCAGATTAGTCAAGAGCAAGTTAAAAAGGTTGGACACGGGGTAAAACGATAATTAGTCAAGGAAAACTCACCATCGGCACATACCTATCATACCCCGATCATAACCTAAGTCTAAAATCATCTCTTAAGTCTACTCTGGAATGTTTTCTGCCAAGGATGTGCCAGATATTGATGAAGACCAATTATAACAAGATTGACGTGCTATATTATATATACCTGCAGGCGAGATATCAGCTTCACCATAAACTCGGTTTGTATAAACCTTCCAGACTGCCCAACAAAGCATAATAGGGCCAATTACACGAAGGTGATCCTTGAGAGTCCGAGATGTGGATGACATCCATCATTGAAGCAAATATGACCAAAGTTGTGTATCCTGATGTAAAGGACCACCCAATATCCAGGAAAAGCGCATCCAAGCATCCTTTACATAAGTACACTGAAGGAAAACATGATTGATATTAGCCGGATGCATTTTGCAAAATGGGCATATAGTGGGACTGATGGCAGTGAAACGAATCAAGTTGTCCTCCATAGGCAATGCTCGATGAAAAAGACGCCAGATGAATAAAATTGTTGACTTTGGCAACCATGCCACCAAATAAGCTTATGAGAGTATAGTTGTGAGCGAGCAGAACGAATGTCATCATATGCATGTTGGATGGAGAACACACCCGAAGAGTTTAAACACCATAAAGGCGCTGGTATACCGGCTGAAAGTTGCATGCATAGTGAATGGGTGGAACAAAGCCTCTTCCAACCAGGGGAGTCATATATGCGAGGGATATAATCTGATCTCGTCCCATATCGCTGGTGCATATAGATAGACCAAAGAGATGTTTTTGTATGATAATTCCACCAAATCTTACAGTCATATGCCTGCTGAATATGCGTCAAACTTCGGATTCCGAAACCTCCTTCCCTTTCAGGAAAGCATAACTAGATAAAGAAGTCCAATGATATCGGTTGCCCCAAATGAATTGAGATATTTTCCGGTTAATAGAATGCACTACACTTTTGGGTAAGCAGGCAGCTGCCAACATATGAAGAGACATGGCCGTGAGGACTGATTTGAGTAAGACCAGTCTGCCCTCTAGAGTAAGGAGGTGACGGGCCCAACCAGTTAGCTTGGCATCAAAGTGTTGTAGAAACGAGGTGCAATAACTAGCACGATTAATACCACGATATAAATAAGATCCCAAATATTTGATGGGCAAAGTTGATGGCTGCATAAGCAGAACCTGCCCAATATTCCGAAGATGTGGAGCGGTGACATATGTGCTTGTAACAAACTGACTTTTGTTGTAGTTCACTAATTGACCCGATGCTTGATAAGATTGAAGAAATGATTGAAAGGCATGCAGATTGTTAGTTGTACCATTTAGGAATAAGAGCAGATCATTGGCATAAGCCAAGTGAGAAATAATTGGCACTTGTCCAGATGCAAAGCCATGTAAGGAGCCAATGCTGAATAGCTGATTTAGACTGCGGCTAAATCCTTCTGAGCTAAAGATAAACAACAACAGGGAAAGGGGGTCGCCTTGCTTCACTCCGTGTGTAGACGAGCAAAAACCATAGGTTGAGTCATTAATGGCAACCGAAAATTTCTAGTACCACATGTTGTTCATTATAATTCGAATGAAGCGTGCATAAAAGCCAAATTTTTGAAGTATAGTCTCAAGATAGTTCCAGTTGACTCGATCAAAAGCTTTTAGCATATCCAGCTTAATCATCACGTTGGCTCCATGAGATTTTCTGTCAATCAAATGCACCATCTCGTTTGCCATTAAAACATGCTCACTAATATCATGTCTCTTGAGAAAGCCAATCTGCTCCACAGATATCAACTGGGGGAGCAGGGTCGACAAACGAGAAGCAAGTATTCTGGTGGTGACTTTACGTATAAAGTTAGAAAGACAAATGAGCCTAAAATTCGCATAAGTAGAAGGATGATCTTTTTTTGGTATCAAAGTAATTAGAGATGAAATCATAGCCTGAGCGGGAGGTACACCCAAAAAGAATTCTTGGTGCATGTGACATCAACCCACAATATATCCCAGCATGTCCTAAAGAAATGGCCATTAAACCCATCGGGGACAGCTGCGCTATTTGGACTTAGATTCCAAACTGCTCGTTTAATCTCATCCATATCAGGAATGGCCATAAGCATATCATTGTCTGTTGTTGTAACCAAGGAGGGTATATGATCAAGAAAAGAATCTACACCAACCACATGCTCATTGGTGAAGAGTGTTTGAAAGAATTCCACCGCAGCATTTCCTATCGCATCATTGCCCTCAAGCATGGATCCTGTGGAGTCACGAATGCAACGAATGTGCTGTCAATGATATTTGTCTTTGACCAAGGCATGAAAATAGGCCGTGTTTGTTTCACCTTCAGCCACCCATTTGACGCATGATTTCTGAGACCAAAAGGAGACTTGTGCCCGGTTAGCCTGTAAAAGTTGTGCTTGAGCTAAAGAAAAGACTGTTCTATTCTCAGGGATAGGATAATTGTCATAGACAGTTTCCTGCAACGAATAATTTTTCTCTGCCTCGGCTGCGTTACTAAAAATGTTACCATAAATATCACGATTCTAGCGTCAGAGATCATGCTTAAACAACCGAAGCTTATTATATAATCCATGCATGCCTCCTATCATCGGATAATGCTTCCATTGAGCTTCGACAAATGAGTAGAAGTCTTCATGCAATGCCCAAACCTTCAAATACATAAATGGTATTGATGGTTTGGCCTGCGAGAGAGTACATTTTAACAATAACGGAGCATGATCTGAGTTAGCTCGTGACAGATGATGAACAACAATATCCGCACACATGTTTGCAAAGGAAACGCTACATAACAGACGATCCAGGCGACACATGATTCGTCCATGGCCACTCCCATGCGCCCAAGTAAATTGAGATCCAAAAATGGAATATCCTGCAATTGACAATGATGAA
The DNA here is from genome assembly GCA_036186865.1 of Eustoma russellianum. Taxonomy (NCBI): domain Eukaryota; kingdom Viridiplantae; phylum Streptophyta; class Magnoliopsida; order Gentianales; family Gentianaceae; genus Eustoma; species Eustoma russellianum. The sequence goes on along the minus strand of AP025066.1, from coordinate 19,463,926 downwards.
CGCAGGATTTGAAATCCTCCAAAGAACGAAGAGATGGAACAGTGCTTCCTCGATGTTCCTCCAATGATAAAAATGTATTGAAATTGCCTCCAACAACCCATGGGTCTATTAATGACCGATAGGTTTCAACCGTAGAATTCCAAAGATGATGTCTCTCTGAGAGTGTATGACGTCCATACACAACAGACCATGCAAAGCGTTGCTGCGTTGTCGTCGTATAAATAAGAATAACGAAGTTAAAGACCCATGATCTATATTCAGCAACTCCAAAACAGATGAATGCCAGAATACCCATATATTTCCCTCACATGTGTCAGCCGTATAATGAAATCCTAGTTTTAATCTGTAGAATGTAAGCTTTGAAACACGTTGCTTTAGCTCGATAATGACTAATAAGTCAATCCGCGTTTGACGTAATAGTATTAGCAATCTATCTAAAGAGGTACGAATGCCTCCAACATTCCATGTGAGGGCATTCATGTGGAAATATCTGATTGGGAGAGACCAGTATGTACTGCACTGCGTGTGACTACACTGGAAGGATGTCTTGGCGGTAATTCTTTCCGTTGTCTGCTCCTACGTCGAGGGGCCACTGGAATAAAGCCCTCATTATCGTGAACATGATTATTAAAACAAGCCTGCAGAATCTCCTCATCAGCAAGCGAAACAGGATGTGAGGCTAAGAGTTTACCAATTTGATCGGATGCCTCACTCATTTGCTATCAAAAGGTTGTGCGTGAATTAGCGTCATAGGATATGTTGAGATCCACCGATTGACCTATATCAGAGTCTGAACATTGACAGGCATCTAGATCATCAAGATGTTTAGTTTTCATCAATGTATCCTTTTGATCTGAACGTAGTAATGTGAGATCTTACATAACAGGAACATTTAAAATATGATCTTCGATCTCTGTAGATGGGTTATGAAAGAGATTTTCGTTGGCGCCATCCACTGCATGGGAAGATGATGGTCGCATAAGTAACATAAAAGGGTTGACTGTAGGTGGATTCAGTTGCTGAGATTTCTTTGGTGTCCATCGTGTCTCCGGTTTTCGGAGAATGGACTGCTGAGGCGGCAGTTGATCGCCACAAGATGTGGCAGTGTGACCTAGACGGCGGCACTCAACGCAAAAAGACGGCAGACCCTCATAAAATATTTGCTGTTGAATTATTTTCTGTTTACCTTGCAAGAATAGCTTCTTAGGCAGATCTTTGGAAATATCAATTCCCACGCAAATGCGCGCTACAGACGGCCGCAAACCATCAGCCGTAGCAACATCCAACTTGACTGGGTGACCTACAACACGGGCAATTTCAAAAAGAGCGAACTTTTGATGAAAGTGAAGAGGTAGTCCTGGAAACGCAACCTAGATCGGCACAATTGGGACATTTGTTGCAGGATCAAAAAACTACAGTCCATTTGGTGATCCTCATTGTGCATCCAGCAATTGTCCACAAACGGCGGTATAAACATCTGATATAGTCCGGTTCATGAAGAAAATTCAACAAGACATGTGATTGATCCAAAAGCGTGATCTTTACATCGAAGCGAAAGCCAATGCGATCAAAGACATTGCGGATAACCTTCAGCGGAGGCCGACCGAACCAAAAGGTTCCCCCTAGCGATAGTCGGTAAGGCTCCGTCAATCTCACCATTTGTAAAAGATCATGGAATGCCCTTTGTGCTTAGAGATCATTTTCGACGAGATCGGGATGGAAGATGAAGCAGAGACGACGACAGCAAAGGACTTGCCGCCGCAGCCAGAGAAATCGCCTGGAGAAGAAGACGTCATTATATATATATGTATATATATATTTGTATATATGTATATATGTGTATGTATGTACATTCACATATACAGTAATTTCTTTACTTTTTTCCTCATACAGAAAAATAAAAAAGAAAGAGATACCTTTTTTTTTATATATATATATATTATTTTTTGACGTTAAGAAGACAAACTCGAGTCTTTTAACAATAGGACTGGAAAAATGATCTCCAACTTTTAGACATGAGTGTCTAATGTTTTTGGCAACCAGGGACAAGTTTCTGTCGACGTTCTTCAAGTAAACGATCGAAGTTAAAGTCTAGCGAATTGCAAATTTTCTTGTTCAAAACCCAGCATTTATTCGAAGTTATTCATGTCTCTCCTCAATCAAATCTTCAATAGAGGACTCATCGGTCAAAAGGGGTTAGTGTTCTCTCTGTTTTTCTCCAGTTGTTTCTGATTCAGCTGTCATCTTAATCTACAAAATATCTGAACTTGGAAATTGCATTTCCCGTTGAGGTTTTCATGGTTCAATTTTTCTCAAAAAACCCGCGAAATCTACGTATGCTCTAAAAGCCATAATTGATGTGATCCTGGTGGTTTTTCAGAAATCTGTTCGCCTCTATTTGCAATTTATAGTATTATGAGTTTTTACTGCTCGGACTTTGGATTATCTTCAATTTTCTTTTGATCAGTTATTTGAATTGCTCAAACTAGTAGTAGTCTGTCGCAAGAATGATTTTCGCAGCCTTTTGTACTCGTACGTGTTTTCCTTTTATTGGGATTTTGGATTTCCAGTTTGTAGAGGGATTGATTTTCCTAGATTTTATTTTTATCTTTTGGCAGTAAGACATGCTTGACCTTGGCTACGTCACGCATAAAGTTGTTGCAGAACAAAAGAGAAGGACAGCTGAAGCTTATGAGAAAGGAGATTGCCCAGTTTCTGCTAACTGGCCAAGAAGCCATTGCTAGGATAAGGGTGAAATTCTGCTGTGAATCAGGGAATCTTTTTTTTTTTTTTTTTTATG
>AP025066.1:19389064-19461116 GCA_036186865.1 Eustoma russellianum | reverse complement strand
TTTTTTTTTTTTTTTTTTTATGCCTTCTGTTTGTTGATTGGTTGTCAATTGTTTGTTGGTCAGGTGGAACATGTTATAAGGGAGCAGAACATCTGGGATGCATATGAGATTCTGGAGATGTTTTGTGAATTTATCCTTGCCCGCATTCCTATCCTGGAAAGCCAAAGGTATGTTAGAGTCTGCAATTTGTGTATTTTTCCTTACCCGATTCGTAGTCTGGAAAGCCAAAGGTATTTTCTGGTCTGCTTATATTAAACAGTTCTATATTTTAATTAAAAAAAAAACAGCTCTATATTTTGCTATAACTTGCGAATGCAGTTGAGTATGCATATCTTTCCTGGGACTAGACCAGGGCCTGTCATATATCAGCTAATCCTTCTGCCTAATAAGAATCTAAGTTTGCTTAAGCTAGTTATCATATTTTGTTAGCTGTAATGTGTTTTCTTTTGGTGGTTGCCTAGTTGTTCCGTTATGAAGCCTTCTTTGTAACTTATTTTATCTTCTAGTGGGGCTGCATAACAAATCTGAAGGGTTAGAACTGGAAGTTGTGGAGTATATGTGGAACTTTTCTGGCATGTCATTCTGTGCATCATTTTTGCATAAGTATTTGATGATGCTACATGAGGAACCAGTTCAGCTGTACTTGGAAATATATATTTGCCTTCTGGGTTAGAGCCAGGTAAATGGTCACATTGGCCAAGAGGCTAAAATTAGATATGGCAGTAATGTATTACAAGTACTGGTTCACGCAATAGAGTTGTAAAAGGTTTTATCTGGTTTATTAACTCCTAGACTTCCTATCTTTTTGGTAATATTAACATGTTTACCAAGTTACATGTTCAAAAAGTCCTTTCGGGAATTCGAGAATTTAAAGAATCATATCAGGCTAGGGATATTGATCACCTGTACCCTGTTTCTGTGGCAGGGTATTGGAGAACTACCCTATTCTCATTTCTTGTTTGATTCTGTTGAGAGAATATCTTATTATGTTATATGTTTTGACTTACGTAGCTAAGGTGGTCGCCTATGTAATGTGTGATATTTCTGTTGAGCATGATGCTCTTAATTTACCCAATTGGATGGTTGCTTTTATGGATGGTATACGTTTTTGCATAATTGGAGCCTGTGGTCATAAACTTCTGCTTCACCTCCAAGTGACCTGGATTCATGATTCCATTTTCTACTGTCTTTTTGTTTGCGAACTAAAATCTTGCCTAAGCAACTTAGCCTATTCTAATAACAAAAAATTTAAGAGCTAGCATGTGGGTCAGACATTAAATAAAAGTAGAGCATTTTTAGGTGGTTCATGTTTGTGGTGTTCTTATTCTACTGTTTCCATGAAACAGAGAATGCCCTGCTGAATTGCGGGAAGCTGTTGCCAGCGTTATCTTTGCTGCACCCAGATGTTCTGATCTGCCAGACCTATTGCATGTCAGGAACTTATTTTCTTCCAAATATGGGAAGGAGTTCATTTCTGCTGCTTCTGAGCTCCGGCCTGATACTAGTGTCAATCGCACAGTTAATTGACTTCTTGTTCTCTTACAACTAATGGCTCTCAACAGGGATTAGTTGTATTAAATTACAATTTTTTTTTGGGTACAGATTGTTGAGAAGCTTTCCGCGAGTTCTCCATCTGCAGAAGCAAAACTGAAGGTCCTCAAGGAAATAGCAAAAGAGCACAATGTGCAATGGGATTCTTTCACAACTGAAGCAGAACTTAGTAAAAAGCCTGAGGATCTATTGGTAATCGCTGGAACTCATCTTTATTTCTTACAGTTGTTAATCCAGTGTGATGCCATTAATAATGTGAACACCAACTTGGAGTCTTCTCTGTGCTAGTTTTGTGTAGGGATGCTGTAGAAACATTAGATTTCTCTAATTTTCATTTGCACCAATTAAAGCATATGTTGTAGAAAACCAGAAATCTGCTCCTAGAATCAGCTTGCCGGGCGTTAAGTATTCCTTCCCTTTTTGTCTGCAATTTTGCAGAACGGACCTAAACCACTGGCTTCTCCATCTGAGGTTGTTTCTGGACCCGCAGCTCAAAAGAGTCAGCGCAGTCTTGATTCTTCCGTAAGATCTAGAAACGTTGATCAAGGAGGCCAGGTCCAGAAATCCACCCCCTCAACGAGCAGTTCCTTGTCGGTTAGAACTTCATCTGAGCCCTCAGTTCACAGTCACAAGTCAACACTAAATACCCAAACAAGCACAAAGTCTCCGCCATCTGATGCATTGGAGAAAGCTAGAGCTGCTATTGCTGCTGCGGAACGCGCTTCAGCTGCTGCCCGTCTTGCTGCTAATTTAGTAAATGTGAAGCTTAGCTCACCGAATCTTGAAGAAACAAAGGGTTGAGCACGCCTGAGGATCATTTCTATTCACTTAGTCTCGGAGGATTTTGCATTTGCAGGCAGTGTATCATTCCCTTTTTAGAGCAAGCTTCCTTGAGTTCGACCGATGCAATTTTATTTTTACTCCAGTATCTGAGATATTCTGTGTGTATCTGCAGGTTTTTCTTACTCCTTGAAGAGATGGACGTGCAAAGATGATTTATTTGAAATGTTCACTTTTGTTGAAATATTTCTGCTTTGAAGATCATCATAAAGAACATTAACGCAATATATGTTCTGAATTGTGCAGAAGTGTACGATCCTAAAAGTCTATTTCGATATAATCGAAATGTTACCTAAAAGTGTCCTGTAATAGATGCAATCAGATCGCCTTTGCGATCTGAGTCCCTCTCTGCACCGTGTGTTAACGCAGAAGGCTAGTGTATCGGAACGTTTTTTTACATCGATTTATAGAGCATAATCAAACAACTCATGTGTCCAAATTTTCTGTACTCTTACCCTTTTTCTTTACATACCCAGTCATCAAACTAATGCAATGTAGAAGATATAGTACACTTTTTCTAATACCTTATGTTTCAGCTTGAATAAAATTTCCATCTTTCTCAAAGCTGCAGCTGTTTCAGCTTGAATAAAATTTCCATCTTTCTCGGTTTTCTTTTTCCAGTGGGCAAAAAAAAAAATTCAGGTGGTTGTAAAATATGTACGAAAGATTAGAAACAAAAGACGGAGAGCGTGATATGTTTAAGATTGTCAAAGCTAGAAATAGAAAGAGGCAAGATCTAGGCGTCATGAAGTTTATAAGGGGAGAAGATGGACATGTTTTAGTCAAAGAACAAGACATTAAGGGACAATGGCAAACATACTTTCACAACCTCTTTAACAGCGTAAGAGTCGACCACGAAGAAAGAGAAAGCATCACTATCCAAAAACGACAACGTAATACCTGTGAGTGTCGTAGCATCACACAAGGAGATGTGAAGATAGCACTTAAGAAGATGGGAAGAGCTAAGGCAGTTGGCTTGGATAACATACCCATTGAGGCGTGGAAGTGTTTGGGAGAGGAATGGGTCCAATGGCTAACTATTCTGTTCAACCTTATTTTCAAAACAGGAAAAATGTCAGATGAGTGGAGAAGGAGCGTAGTGGTCCCTCTATATAAGAAAAAAGGAGAGGCGCAGTATTGTGGGAATTATAGGAGGATTAAATTGTTAAATCATACTATGAAGTTATGGGAGAGAATAATCGACACTAAAATTATGGGAGAAACTCAAGTTATGGTAAACCAATTTGGTTTTATGCCAGGACGGTCAACTACGGAAGCAATATACATTTTAAGGAGATTGATGGAGAAGTACAGGGAGAAGAAGCGCGATCTACATATGGTTTTCATCGATCTTGAAAAAACGTATGATAGTGTGCCACGTAAACTGATATTGGATAGTCTGGATGTAAGAGGGGTTCCTATGAAGTATATAGACATAATCAGGGATACGTATGTTAGGACGAAAACAACCGTTCATACGCCTGTAGGGAATATAGACTTCTTCCTAGTGGAGGTAGACCTCCATCAAGGGTCCACTTTGAGCCCATTCCTTTTTACAGTTGTCCTAGATGAGTTGTCAAAGTCGATCCAAGAGACAGTTCCATGGTGTATGCTTTTTGCTGACGATATTGTATTAGTCGCGGAAAGTAGACATAACCTGAATCTGAGATTAGAGGAGTGGCGAGGTGCTCTAGAGAGAAAAGGCCTAAGTATTAGTCGTTCCAAGACTGAGTACCTGCATTGTGACTTCAGCGGCACAGACAATGATGAGAATAGCCAACTCACCATCGATGGTCAAATGGTCCCAAAGGTAAGCAAGTTCAAGTACCTAGGATCATTTGTACAGAAAGATGGAGACATAGAGAGTGATGTAGCACACCGAGTGCAGGCAGGTTGGTGTAAGTGGAGGGCGGCCTCAGGGATGCTGTGTGACAAGAATTTTCCAATTAAATTAAAAGGAAAATTTTATAGGGTGGCAGTGTGACCGGCAATGTTATATGGAACAGACTGCTGGGCTATCAAGAGGACACAGTCATAGAATATGAAAGTAGTAGAGATGAAGATGCTGAGGTGGATGTGTGGGCATACAAGGCTAGACAAGATAAGAAATGAGGTGTACAGAGAAAGGTTAAGGGTGACTAGTGTAACAGATAAGATAAGAGAGGGCAGATTGAGATGGTTTGGGCATGTCAAGAGGAGACAGACAACAGCGTCTGCCAGAGCAATTGAAAGCCTCACTGTAGAAGGGAAGAGGAGTAAAGGCAGGCCCAAACTGACGTGGGATGAGCAGATTAGGCATGACTTACTAGAGTTGCACCTTTCTGAGGACATGGTCCAGGATAGGAGTTCATGGAGGCACATGATTAAGGTTAAGGAGGGATAGACATGATATATGACACCTTAGAGCATACTTAGAGGATTAGATAATATTTACACTTTAATTTGACTTTGCATATTTTATTTCGGTCCTTTTCTTTCAATTATTTTTGCATGTTTACTATTATGATTATTTTAATATCGGAAGACTGTTGTATATGTTTAATAAAATAACTTCACTAATACATAATTCTATTATTATGATATATGTGTACACATATAGAGCCGGAGGTCTCACTAGAAGCAAACTCTCTATCCCTTGGGATGGAGATATTGTTTGCCTGCCTCGCACCCTCCCCAGACCCTAACGATAGCTTGTGCTATCGTTGTGATATACTGGGTATGATTGATTGATTGAATATAATTATCATGAGTAAGTGCTATAGCTTGTTTCCAATACTCGGCGGCTTGATCGAAACAAGCTTCCGCGATTTCCGAATCGCCCTGGATGAACCATTTGAAAAATAGCACATAGAAAACAAATTTTACAGGAATTCACTCCAGCCATGAATTATGACTATCTTGTTACGTCTAAATTTTGTCTTCTAAGCTAAGATTCTCAAGATTTTTCAGAATATGAAGGTCCCTCGGCATAAGCCCGGTGAAATAGTTTGAACCCAAGTAGAGCCCTGATGCAAAGACTGAGAGATTGTTGATGGTACTGGGCGCTTAACGTGTTATATGCCAGTCTAAGTACCTCGAGCTTCTCTAGACTATGACATATGCTGTAGCGCCCCGCTCCTGAACTCTAGCTTCGAGAACAGTTGTAGCGACCCGCTCCCGAACACTAGCATCTGGAATAGTATGCCCGTCGTATCTCACTAAGGAGAATACAAAGCTTCGAATCAATTTCCAACATGTCCAAAAAGACGTAGAAATCTTTCGCGCGGAAACGAAATACAATAACATAAAGTTTTCTTGATAAAGAAAATTCCTCAATACAATAACGAACCAAATCCTGACAATAACGTAAGTCTGAAAATCTAAACAATGTGATGTCCGATGAGATCCCAATAAAATAAAGACAAATGGTTGTGGGGTCTTCTTATATCCTAGGCGCGACCATCAGTCTGTCCACTCCACCGTATCAGCCCCGTCCTCAACAAAGACGTAGTCATAAGTCTCTTCCTGCTCACCTGGTGGGGGGGAGTAGGGGTGAGTGATGGGGAAATCACCCAGTAAGCATCTGCCTCCAACTAGTACAAGCCGAGCATACAGAAATGATATAGCACATAGCACATAGCACATAGCATGATATCACATAAGCAAATGAAAGGATACGGAAAGGTAATTCACTCCAGATAAAGAATGCGCAACATCATGATGCATGTACCTACTATGCATGTCACACGCAACAAAGTCATGTCACACAAATGCCGATATCTCCACCGTGCAATGCATGAACCCGGGTCCTACTGAGTGGCTGTGGGTCGTACCCACCCACAGTCACCATACTAAGTGTGCATGGCCGCGCCACCGTACACCATCCTGAGTGTCGTGGCTGTAGGACCTCAGGCGCTACCATATCTCCCAAAACCAATTGGTGACAGGAGATGCGCATATCCTAGCCTTATAGTGCATTCAGCACACAAGCGCCCACGACATTCGACTGTGACTTGGCCCGCACGGCCTACGACCACCGGCCTACGCCACAGGACAATTACTGCACCTAACAATCTCCCCCCTCAGCAATTGCTCCTGCTGGGAATCGAACCCGTGACCTCGCTCTGATACCACTTGTAGGACCTCAGGCGCTACCATATCTCCCAAAACCAATTGGTGACAGGAGATGCACATACCCTAGCCTTATAGTGCATTCAGCACACAAGCGCCCACGACATTCGAACGTGACTTGGCCCGCACGGCCGTGATTTTCAAATACATGATTTAAATGTGCACAAAAACAAGCATAAGGTAAAACGTGCATGATATAAACAAACGTGTGCATGATATATTGCTATTACTTGCCTTATTTAGCTTATATATAATGTTGCCGGACCAACGAGCCATGAAGCGTTAAAGCTTACATCATATGGCAAACATTTGTTGTGTTTATACTATTTTCAGGTGCCACCATTAATGAACTAAACTAGTTCATTAAGTGAAGTACTTAGTTTATTAAACTAAGTGATTCATTAAAGGAAGCCACATTTGAAAAAGGCACAAAGGCAACAAGGCTAAGGAAGGAAAGTCTTCTCCTCCTCCCCTCAATTTCATATACACGCTTATATACATATATAAATATATATTTTCAGATTTTTTGAAAAAGGCACATACACATGTATTCCAACGTACTACCGACACATTATATATTTTATGTACGTACGTTAACGTCACACCATCATACTTAACTCATATTTATGAGTATATTCAGGTCTTATATCATATGATATAAGATATGGTGATGAAAAATCAAATACGACACGATAAAAGGTTCTAAACCGAAATTTGTCGTATCGGGCGAATACCGAAACTTCGCCAACGTGTCACGTACTTGCCATAAATAAATAGCCAGCCCCTATACTTCAAAAATTGATGAAAATTTCGTGCACATGACAGAATATTCAGCCAAAAATACTTTCCATGTTGGCACACACAAATCACCCCATATTAAGGCCAAAATGTGAAGATTCCAAGTTTAATTTTGTCACATGTTAATGGTACCACTTTAGACCAGCCAAGTGCTGAGATTCAAAGTATATATTATATATATATATATATGTGTAACATAATATATATATAACATGTGCAAAAGTTGGAATTTAAAAAAAATCGGGTAATCGATAAATATCGAAAATTCGGTTTTCTACGCACACAACACATGGAACGTTTTTGGCACATCATGTGACATGTATCTAGACACTTTTTACATATGATATACATCTTAAAGTGTTCTAGAAAATTAAATTAAGTGCTGATTGGAATATAACATGTGTGTATTATTAAATGTGCACTATTTTACAAAGTTAGCAAAAATAAATTTCAGCACATGTACATACTCATTGAAACGCCCCTACAGCTGAGATGGAGCTTATTTGGAGCCTTGTTGGCATATTGATTGGTCAAGGATCAATCATACAATGTTGGTGAATTAAAGAGAGAAGCTACAAATGGTAAGAATTCAAAGTTTGTCTCTCTTATATCACATGCTGAAAATTTCAGCATGCTAAACATTGCTGGCCGAATTTTTGCACATTAAATGGTATATTTTATCATCTTTTATTGTGTGATTGATTGGAAGAAGAAATGGAAGTAATTTGAATATTATTTAAATTAAATAAAGTGTGATATTTTATATATCACACATGCTGAAAATTTTTTCAGCATGTGTGTAACTTGTGGTGGCCGAATTTATGAGCTAAATTGTGTCCAAGTTCATTTCTCATGTGATAGGAATAATTACCATCAATTGGTGATTTATTTTAAAAAGAAAAATCAAAGAAAAATGGTAATATTTTGAATTATACAACCATGCAACACATGCTGAAAAATCAGCATGGTAACATCACATTATGGCCGATTTTATGCCTTTGTATGGAAGGAATTTGTGTCTTGCAATTTATGTGATAATCTTATGCTTTATGGAAATTATTTTGTGATGATTTTGGCACATGTTTAAGTGTTATTCTCAGATTTTTCCAAGTCATCAATGATGACAACATTCAACCAATCATGAAGTGCCAAGTAAGCGAAGCTTAAATGATCATCCAATAAAAAGATGCCAAGTAAGCAAGGCCATGTCACAATGATGTCTTACATCCTCCCAAGGACTTAGAAGATAATTTTCAAGAGGGGGAGGCACCTATAGGGGGACGGCCAACACATGTTAAAAAGAAGGAAGAAGAGCAAAAACAAGGACAAGGACAAGAGTTGCAAAATCAAAGATCAAAAGTGTTCTAGCCTTCTTCTTCTACACTCTCTTTCTTTCTTTCTTCTTGAAAGCCTATTGTTTTCATATTTTTCAATATTGAATAGGCTTGATATAGACCACCACATATTCTATATCTTTGTAAAAGATTGATCAAGGTGTGATCAATCTTCAATCTTGCAAGGTGGTGGTATTCGTGTGCATTGTATTGAACATACAAGGTTTGTAAAGGGTTGGAGTTGGTGTGTAACTCCATCAACCCTGTGGTAAGGTGTTTTTGAGTTATGTGATTAGTGTGAACCAAGGAAGGTGTTCCTTGAAGACTGGAGTAGGTTGTTGATAACCGAACCAGTATAAAATTCTTGGTGTCATTTACTTTCAGCACTGATTTTCTGTTTCAGCACTGTTTACTTTTTTAATCACGTCCGTAAAAATAGTAAACGAATTTCAAAAATCACGAAACTTTCAGGAAACATAGCCACACGTTTCAAGGTTCTTTTGGCGCATTTTCAACCCTTTTTGATAAGTATAAGTCATCAAAACGTCCAAAGTTCTGAGACTAGTGCAGTCTGATTTTCAGGCTTACAAAGGTTGAGACTTTGAGTGTATTTGACTAACTTCCCAAAAGAATTTTGCAAAACTGTTTCAACCCACTTAAATATAGTATATAAGGAGTTAGTGGTCAAATTTTCAGAGCATTTGGACGTTCACACAAATAGGAATAAATTTTTCAAAACCGACTACCGTTTCTGGCGGATTTGCACAATCTGATTACCAACGGTTTTTGAAGGGGTTAAAGGTTGAATTTTAATTTGAAATTTTTAGGGGACCCTCATAACATCTGAGGCTAACTTCTCTCAAAATTTCAGAATTTTTGGAGACCTCTAACCTGGTTTTAAAAACGTTTTAAAACAGGTCCTGAAAAAAGAATCTGTTTTCAGAAGTTGAATTGTTCAAGTTTAAAGAAATTTTAAAAACCACACTTTCCGCACCACCTATTCAACCCCCCCTCTTCTAGTGGTGCCTTGCAGATCCTACAGTGGCCCCGCCACCGTACACCATCCTGAGCGCCCGTGACCCGTACGTCACGACCCGCCATCATGCAATGCACGCGCCATGAATGCAAAAACACAATCGTCTGAGGCCCCTGGCCCATCCTCACCAATCTCTCGCACTCAATTCTAGGTTCACTTAATGATCGCCTAAGGCCCTGGCCCATCCTCACCATCCTCCGACACTCAAATCTAGGTCATTTATCATCCTAGTAATGATTTAATGTTGTTTGATGTTAAACTTATTTTTCCATGGCTTGTATATAATTATTGTGCATTTTTCTATATTTTTTCTTATTTTTTCCTAATTTATTTCTATTTATTACCTAATTGTTTAAATTATTAAATTATCACATTACTAAAATTTAGTGAAAATAATTTAATTTCTGCATTTTATAATTTCTGAAATTTATTTATAATTTTCTGATATTTATTTATATTTTTCCTATAATTATTACTATTTAAAATTAATTAAACAACAATTATCCAAATTCCAGAAATTCAGAAATCCTTTTTAATTAAATAAAAAAGGTAATAGGGCCGGCCTGCTTCACTAGCCCTGTCCAGTTTGCACGAGCCCGGCCCGCTAAGGGCATGCCTGCGCCTGATTTTTTTATTTGTTGCGTTAATTGGGGCGGTACCAGCTGGCCCGGTCCGTTGGCCATTTGGCCCGGTCCGCTAAGCTGCCAGCCCTTTTTTTCCGATTAGATTTGGGTCAGGCCCTGGAAGCAGGAGCAATCGGCCCGCTGGCCTTGACCCCTGATCCGGGCTTCGGCCCTTTTGGTTTAAAATTTTTACTTTTTTATTTTTATATACAACGCATACAGCAACCTAGGAGGCGCGTGACTGACAACGCGTGGCTCCTCCTGGTGGCGCGTGAGGCGCCCCGATCTATATTTTCGCCTATTTTCAGTCTATGGGAACCTATTTTAAGGCCAAAACAAAATGAAAATCTCTAATCATGCTGCGGTTTTACTATTTCGATTATCAAAATTTTCCCTAAAAAATCAATCCAATTCACGCAAAATATTATACGCATTCCACAGTCATCAAACGCATTCCACAGTAATCAAACCTCATGATTTTCACATATTGAACAACATGCCATGAAATTCAACAATTAAAACAACAAAACACATAGAATACCACCAAAGCATGCTTGAATTTATACCAATTGGAGGGGAAAAGGGAACCTACATGATTCTTGACAATTTACAAGTATACGGACTAGCGAGTAGGTTGAGACACCCGGCTTCCCCTTTTCCTTCTCTTCTTATTCTCTCTTCCCCTCTTCTCTTTCTTCTCCTGCCGCCCTTCTCCTACTCTCTGCTTGTGATCTTTTCCCACTATTTTCTTTTCTCAACCCCCTGATCCCCTTGAAATTTAAAGGTACACGTTGGGCGAAATTGGGGAACAGTTACCCCCATTATCATGCCTTTCTTAATTTTTATTTTTTTAAAAAAATTGAATTCACCCCCTTATCCTCAGCACCTTCGGTTACTTGTTAAATTTTTTTTCCTTTACACCCTCATCTCACGGAACCCTTTTAAAACATATATATATTTATTATTTATATTATTATTTTTTTCTTTATTTTACTTAATTATATTAGTTTTTTTTTCTTTGTGCCCATCCTTTATTGTACCATATATATATTTTTAGCCACCATACATAATTATGAAACTACTTGGACATAAACGATACGTTACAGTTATCTAATTTCGTAAGGTTGTTACACCCAACGGCTACCTAATTTTTTTAAATTAACACGTACGACTAATTCGAAAATTGCGGGTATAACATCCTACCCACCTTATAAGAAGTTTCGTCCTTAAAACTTGTCGTACCTTATTTAAAGAGATCAGGGTAGCGTCCTAGCATCTGATCCTCGAGCTCCCAAGTCACTTCGTTTTCTCTGTGATTCTTCACTGCACCTTGACATACGGAATGATTCTCCTCATCTGCTCTTGATCTTTGCGATCCATGATTCGAGCAGGAGTCTCTTCATATGGCTCATCCGGTCTTATTCTCGAAAGTGGTGTGTCTAATACATGACTCGGGCCTGAAAGTACCTCCTTAGCTGAGAAACATGGAATACATTGTGCATTTGGGCTAGCGTCGGAGATAATGCCAAACGGTAAGCTAACAACCGAATCTTTTCGAGCACCTCGTAGAGGACAATGTATTGAGACATCAGCTTACCCTTCAGAACAAATCGTGCCCATACTCTCATAGGTGACATCTTCAAGTAAACCTTATCCCTGACAGCAACCTACAAGGGACACCTCTTCACATCTGCCCAACTCTTGCTTCTGACTTGGGCAACCTTAAGCCTTTCTCGAACAACTTTATCTTCTCCTTGGTCTGCTCATCAGTTCTGGACCGGTAATAGTACGCTCTCTAACTTCGTCCCATCTAAAAGAACCCACACTTCCGCCCATAGAGCGCCTCCACTGGTGCCACGTCGGTGGCGTTATGGTAACTGTTGCTGTTAACAAACTTGACCAATTTGATCATACCATCCCAGTTCTTCTGAGGTCCAGTGCGCAAGCCCTCAGCATGTCCTCAATAATCTGCATCGTCCTCTCTGACTGCTCATCGGGTTGGGAATGAAATGCAATGCTCAACGTAGCTCCGTCTACTACATCTCAACATACACGAGTTTTAACATGTGTTGTCGTTTTAACTGTTAAGTTGTTAAACATGTTTGGCATATATATATATATATATATATATATATATATATATATATATATAGTATGTTGTATATCCTTATGTCATACCATGTATGACTTATGTATCAAATGTAGCTAATGAATTTACAATCGTAATCTACCAATCTGTCACATGTACTATATATTTTTTATTTATGTTTGTTAGTTGAGTTTTAAGCGGTACACACGCTATGCGCGTTTATTTTAGTCTTTGTTATCGTGATCTCTCTTTTGTACTTATGTTAGTGTTAATAATCCTTGTTGCGTGTACTCTTATTTTTCGTACTAGATTGTCTTATTGTTGTATAAATATCGTTGTATTTATATTTTTCCGAAGGAAATGCATAAATGTATAGATTTTACTGTAATATAGATATACAATTCATTTGAGTGTTCAAGAATGATAATTTTATTATTATTAATTTTTTTTTGTTCTAGTATTAAGTTATTTACACTTTAACCTATTACTATGTTGTCATACAATACCATTTCGTACCTAACTCGTAATTAGTATGCTTTAATTCAATTGTGTATGTTAGTGATTTGTTTTAAAACTTGTAAATGTATGCCTATATCATAACCCATGCCTTGTATGAAAAGTATTTGTGTTACTGTATTATTTGTAATTGTGTGTTTGTTGTCGTTACATATTATGATGTTTATTACTGTTTCATTGCATTAGTTATGCCGTGGTATCATTGATATATCGTGTACATACCCGCGCATATTGGCGTAGCATCATGTATTTACTTTTGTTTCGTGTATCCATTGTATGTTTTCTTAAATCGTCTTATTTATGCTATATCATTAACGTGGTAACAAATTGTGTTTGTCTATATGTTTCTTCGTTGTTGCAATAGACTCATTGCTGTTTGGTTTGTTTTTTTAACAATTTAACATTTACGTATAATCCTGACTCATCATATATCTTTTACATGGTTCGCTATTCCTACGTTGCTATCGTATATATGTGTATATATATATATTGTGAGCTTTACCAATTACTTCGTGTTTTCGTGTTGGTCGCTTTGTATGTATATTTATATGTATATATATATTTAGGTATATGTGTAAATATGTGTATATGTATATATATATATATATTTTGTTGACTTATGTTGATGTATATTCATAGTTCATTATATTATGTGATATCTCTCCTTCTGTTTTTGGTACTGTGTTATGTCTCTTTGCGTAGTTATGTTGATTTTGTATGTTAATGTTCTAGTACGTGTTTGATATGTGGAAATATGTCGTTAAGGTACTGCTGTATTGATCAGTGCGTGTATATATATAGTTAATTAGCAAAATTTTGTATATTATGGTCTTGTCCTTAAGTTTGTTTGTTTTTTTCTTGCTCCACGAAGCTTTGTTGATATTTTTGTTGCTATCAACTGTCACTCGAACTTCTCCTTCTTATGCTTCCATCGCTCAAGGCACCAAGTATCGACGAAAATCCTTAACGAATTCCATGTAGCAGCTCACCAAACCAAGAAAACTCCTTACTTCAGTCACCTTGGTCGGTCGGGGCTATTCAGTGTTATCCTTAATCTTCTTCGGATCCACTGAGGTTCACTCTTCTGAACTTACGTGACTTAAGGAAGCCACGCTTCCGTTGCGCAACTCTGATCATTTATCTCTGATTACATCATATGTACTGATGATGAGTCATTGATACCTGGTCGCCGGAGGTTGAACTCCGCTACGACGTCGCCAGCCTTTTCGATATCCACACCAGTCATTCACGTGGATATGGGCACTGATCCTTGCTTCTCTTTATGATGTTCTTGATTCTGCTGTGATGGTAGTCCCGGCCGATACTTGGAGGATGACCCCCTGATCCTGGTGATCGTTACCATAACCATCGTTGCCTCATTTGCCAGATCGTTCACGACACGATGGTATTTTCTTGGATTTTATGGGAACCTTGACGAGAATTTGGATTGATGAGAGTAATAGGGAGATTTGAGCATTTATGGGGCTCACGCGAAAGTTCAGAGGTAAAACGGTAATTAAATAGAGAAAGCTCACCAACGGCACACACCTCCCTTAACCCGATCATAACTTAGGTCTACTTCATTTATTAGGGTAAGATCATAGCTTATGTCTAAGTGATCTAGTTAATCCTGCGTTTCCGAGGCGGATCTGAAGCCTCGGCTCTGATACAACCTATAGCGCCCCGCTCCCGAACACTAGCATCGGGAACAGTAAGCCCGCCGTATCTCACTAAGGAGAATACAAAGCGTCGAATCAATTTCCAACATGTCCAAAAAGACGTAGAAATCTTTCGCGCGGAAACGAAATACAATAACATAAAGTTTCTTGATAAAGAAAATTCCTCAATACAATAACGAACCAAATCCTGACAATAACGTAAGTGTGAAAATCTAAACAATGTGATGTCCGATGAGATCCCAATAAAATAAAGACAAATGGTTGCAGGGTCTTCTTATATCCTAGGCGCGACCATCAGTCTGTCCACTCCACCGTATCAGCCCCGTTCTCAACAAAGACGTAGTCATAAGTCTCTTCCTGCTCACCTGGTGGGGGGGAGTAGGGGTGAGTGATGGGAAAATCACCTAGTAGGCACCTGCCTCCATCTAGTACAAGCCGAGCATACAGAAATGATATAACACATAGCACATAGCACATAGCATGATATCACATAAGCAAATGAAAGGATACGGAAAGGTAATTCACTCCAGATAAAGAATGTGCAACATCATGATGCATGTCCTACTATGCATGTCATACGCAACAAAGTCATGTCACACAAATGCCGATATCTCCACCGTGCAATGCATGAACATGGGTCCTACTGAGTGGCTGCGGGGCGTACCCACCCACAGTCACCATACTGAGTGTGCGTGGCCGCGCCACCGTACACCATCCTGAGTGTTGTAGCCCCGCCACCGTACACCATCCTGAGCGCCCGTGACCCATACGTCACGACCCGCCATCATGCAATGCACGTGCCATGAATGCAAAAACACAATTGTCTGAGGCCCCTGGCCCATCCTCACCAACCTCCGACACTCAATTCTAGGTTCACTTAATGATCGCCTGAGGCCCCTGACCCATCCTCACCATCCTCCGGCACTCAAATCTAGGTCATTTATTATCCTAGTCGTGATTTAATGTTGTTTGATGTTAAACTTATTTCTATTTACTACCTAATTGTTTAAATTAAATAAATTATCATAATTACTAAAATTAGTGAAAATAATTTATTTTCTGCATTTTATAATTCTGAAATTTATTTATAATTTTCTGATATTTATTTATATTTTTCCTATAATTATTACTATTTAAAATTAATTAAACAACAATTATCCAAATTCCAGAAATTCAGAAATCCTTTTTAATTAAATAAAAAAGGTAATAGGGCCGGCCTGCTTCACCAGCCCTGTCCAGTCTGCACGAGCCCGGCCCGTTAAGGGCAGGCCTGCGCCTGATTTTTTTTGTTTGTTGTGTTAATTGGGCCAGTACCAGCTGGCCCGGTCCGTTGGCCATTCGGCCCGGTCCGCTAAGCTGCCAGCCCTTTTTTTCCGATTAGATTTGGGTCAGGCCCTGGAAGCAGGAGCAATCGGCCCGCTTGCCCTGCCCCCTGATCAGGGCTTCGGCCCTTTTGGTTTAAAATTTTACTTTTTTATTTTTATATACAACGCATACAGCAACCCAGGAGGCGCGTGACTGACAACGCGCGCGCGTGGAGCCACGCGCGGCTCCTCCCACTGGCGCATGAGGCGCTCCGGCCGCCGTTCTACCCCGATCTATATTTTCGCCTATTTCCAGTGTATGGGAACCTATTTTAAGGCCAAAACAAAATGAAAATCTCCAATCATGCTGCAGTTTTATTATTTCGATTATCAAATTTTTCCCTAAAAAATCAAATCCAATCCACGCAAAACAGTATACGCATTCCACAGTAATCAAACCTCATGCTTTTCACAGATTGAACAACATGCCATGAAATTCAACAATTAAAACAACAAAACACATAGAATACCACCAAAGCATGCTTGAATTTATACCAATTGGAGGGGGAAAAAGGAACCTACATGATTCCTGACAATTTACAAGTATACGGACTAGCGAGTAGGTTGAGACACCCGGCTTCCCCTTTTCCTTCTCTTCTTATTCTCTCTTTCCCTCTTCTCTTTCTTCTCCTGCCGCCGTTCTCCTACTCTTGCTTGTGATCTTTTCCCACTATTTTCTTTTCTCAACCCCCTGGTCCCCTTGAAATTTAAAGGTACACGTTGGGCGAAATTGGGGAATAGTTACCCCCATTATCATGCCTTTCTTAATTTTTATTTTTTTAAAAATTGAATTCAGCCCTTTATCCTCAGCACCTTCGGTTACTTGTTAATTTTTTTTCTTTACACCCTCATCTCATGGAACCCTTTTAAAACATATATGTATTTATTTTTTATTATTATTTTTTCTTTATTTTACTTATTTATATTAGTTTTTTTTCCTTTGTGCCCATCCTTTATTGTACCATATATATATTTTTAGCCACCATACATAATTATGAAACTATTTGGACATAAACGATACGTTACAGTTAATCTAATTTTGTAAGGTTGTTACACCCAAC
Organism: Eustoma russellianum; assembly: GCA_036186865.1. Lineage (NCBI taxonomy): Eukaryota > Viridiplantae > Streptophyta > Magnoliopsida > Gentianales > Gentianaceae > Eustoma > Eustoma russellianum. The sequence goes on along the minus strand of AP025066.1, from coordinate 19,444,115 downwards.
GACTACCTAATTTGTTTAAATTAACACGTACGACTAATTCGAAAATTTGCGGGTATAACAACAGTACACCTGCCGTAGCCTACTACGAGGACTACAAAGCGTCGTTCAAACTCTTTACACGTCAGAACTGACATAGAACTTTTTCGCGCGGAAACGATAATTAAAGAAATAAACATCTTGATTAAATTAAATCCATCAGAATAAAATCAAGTACAAGGGTTGACGAAACCCGCTGAATCAAGTATGAAATACTAAAATCAAACAATAAACCTAGGTGGAGGTCTATCTGACTATTCCAAGAACAAGCTCCCGGTCAACAAGATCCCTTCTCGAGCCCAGCTCACTCTTCTCAGCCTCAATAAACATAGATACTCTTAATCCTGATCACCTGTGGAGGGGAGGTGGGGGTGGGTGAGTGATGGGAGTCACTCGTAGGTTACCCGTCTCTCCCGAAAAGGGACTGTCACATACTGAGTCGGGTAAACAATTAAGCACGTAAAGAAGGTAGCAGATAAATAAAGCAATAAAGCATAAACAGAAAATAATAAAGCAAATAAAGCATAAATACGGAAATAACACATACCCGACCCGATCCGTATCCCAAAACATAGCACTGAAACACTTAACAACAAGATAAATAATCACAACAATCACAAATGCAATGCGCAAGTTCATGATGCATGCACCTCTATCTCCGTGTCACACGCAGTCATTTAATATCGCACGTTATGCTTTTTCTTTTCCATGTTATGCTATGCATGTCCCGGGTCCTATTAGGTGAAGGTAACCATTATTACCAACACCCATCACACGCCTCGTCAGGCCACACGTCCGTAGGACCACACGTCTCATAGGCCAAATGCAATGCTCATGCCATGAATGCGTCACACTTTCACACTTCCGTTTCCCCTATGTTGCATGCTCCTTTCTATGTTGCGTGTTATCTATATTGCGTAGTTACCCTATGTTGCGTGGGGTTCATTACTGTATTTTATCTTCTACTGTTATTTTATCTTTCTAGACTTTATTTTAGGTTTCTACACTTTATTTTATTTTTCATAGGCTTTCAAGCACTTAAATATTTATTTAACCATTTTTATCTTCCCCTACTATTTTTATTTCTTTTATCATAATTTATTTAATAGGTTTCTATTTTCCCATTTATAAAACATTATTAATAACAACTTAATTAGGTGTGTATATATAATATATATTAATTATATTTCATTCTCGGCAACAGCCTCTCTTTTTTCCTTTTATTTTTGTTCATTTTAATTTATTTCATCAGTTTTTAAATTTATTAATTTTCATATTAATTAAATATATGTATATATTATTTATTTATCATTTCTCCTAGCGACTGACGCTAACCTTTTTTTCCTTTATTATTTTCTTTTATTTATTGTATTTCTAATTTCTTATTTGTTAAACAATAGTTATATTACTTTATTTATCATTATTCTATTAATTAAATTTATTTGTTCTTTCTTATTTCCGTGGCTGCCTATATTCATTTTTAATTATTATTTTGTTTTATATTAATTCTCAAATTAAATAATAATTATATTCATTTTTTTATCCCAGCCAGCCAACAATTTTTTTTCCATCTATATAATTTATACACCTAACAATGAATATTGTTAATACCTTATATTACAATATCATAAAAAAGAAAAACTCTTTTGTCACCAATATTTTAGCCACTGCCCTTGAATGGACAGTGGCTCAATAGCCACAACGTTCAGCATCCAGGAAACAAAATCTCACAATTACACTTAAATAGCACATGAAACAAAAAAGCAAATAATATTCACTTAATATTATATAATAGGCCATCAACATCATGGAAATCAAAATTTTGCACATACTTTGAAAACAACACCTGGAAGCAGTAACAACAATTATTCACTTATATATTTTAATAATGTTTCTACCCATCCATCACAGTACCAATCAAACATATAATTATATATATTTCATGCACACAATTTACAAATACATATGCTACATTCATATATTAAAACCCCATATAAACTTGGAACGGCACATGACAGTGACATCAACAACAACTTAAATTTGACATATGCTTTCATAAATATTTCTGCTGCACATATATAAACATATAACCAATAAACGTACAGTGATAAACAAACAATCCCAATACAGAATGCGAGGGAATCCAAAGCAATCCGACAGAGGGGAGGGTAACCTACCTCTCACCCGGAGAATTTCCTAGACACGGTGGTTGGATTTGGCGTGGGTGGCTTCCCTCCTTCTCTTCTCTCTATTCCTTTTTCTTTCTTTCCTTCCCTTTTCCTTTTCCTTTTCTTCCCATGCTCCTGTTCTCTCCCTCTCACGGTTCTCTCTCTTTTGTCTTCCTTTTTCGTTTTGTCATGTTCCAGCCGATATGGCTGTTAAATAAATGGTGGGGGTTTTGATTGGCTAAAATCATGAGGAGTGGGGGAAAGGTTAGGAAAATAGTGGGGAGTGATTTGGAGAGTTAAGGGGGAGTTATGAGTGGGTAGTTAATTAGAATAATTTTGTTTTTATTTTATTTTTGTAACATTTTAATTTAATTAATCCATCAATTATTTAATTAATTTTCTTTTTTTCCTTTTTAACTTCCGGTTACGACATTCTACCCCCTTACAAAAGTTTCATCCTCGAAACTTGCATATTATGTAATCATTAACTTACTATAGTTTTACTAATTCATTCACCTAGATCACGATCCAACTATACATTCATTGCATATGTTGATATGTTCTCATTACACTTTCTCGACATTGGACGAATGACTTAAAATCATTACTTATATATAATGTAGTCTCTAAATTCATTGTTCTCCGCTTGATAGATCGTAACTTACTCTTTCTATAGTAGCCGAATCGACCTTAAGGGTATTGTAACGAATACCGGGGTTCCATAGCCCAATCGTCGGTGTATAATGTACTTGTATATACGGTCATCAGCAGCTCTCTAAATTCAGTTATTGAACGTACTATAATGTTTAACTTAAATCTCTATAATGACAACTTATAAACCTCCATTTATACCATTTGACGTGTATCATTTTACTTATTGTAGTCTACAATTCCAAATTCTTAACTTGTCACATATGATTCATCTCCTAGTTACATGTCCAAAATATCCATCAAGTCCTCTGATTATTACTCATTATACTTCATATATATGGGATCAAGTCTCAAAATCAATTCTTATGTAATTATAAGCTAGTTCTATGATCATGTTCTTACTTTTCTCAAATATATCATCAACAACCTAGTATATGAAGTATGTGTATGGACATGTTTCCTTCAATTTAAAGTAGTTTACATAACTATAACGCTAGCTGTTTGAAATATGCATTCGAATTTTGTGTCATATTTGTTTTTTTTGTAGATCGGTGTCTCAAACGACCATTCGTAAAATAGTGGTACAACTTTCTTTGCAAAAGCATTTTGATGAAACTGCGTTAGAACAGTTGAAACACAACAATCACAAATTTTTTTTTCTTTCTTACAAAACGATTTAAGCAGGTGTCTTTTCTTTCCAAAGAAATACAAATTCTGAAAGCTATGTTTTGTTTCGCAAAGTGAAACAATTGAAAACTCAACAATTTTAAATTTTCATAAAATAATTTGGATAAGGTAATTCTCTTTCTCAAAAAGAAGTATATATATTTTGAAACTATTTCTGCTTCACAAAATTAAATACGTTTATCGTAAGCAGATAAAATTATTCAAAAGTATTTAATGATACAATAATTACAATGTCAATAGTTGACAAATAAATTTATTTTAGTAATATCAATATGGCTAAACAAAAATCTGAAAAATGTAAGAAATAAGTAAACATATAATTCTTTGAAAACATCAACATTTAAAAATATCTATATATATCTATATTCCAGAGTTGTCAGAGTAGTTGTAATTTCATTATGTTTAAATACAAATTAGAATAGGAATATAACCTTGTAAAGTAATATACTAAAGATTGAAACTAGTTGAAATGTTTAGTAGCAAGAATCTTTGAAATACCTTTGGAGTATCGAATATGTCTTCGTGTACGTGCTTATACGAAAACGTTTTACCTGAAAAAAATACCACTAATAATAAATAATAGTCCAATACTTCATATAACTTTTCTAAGTCATCCCTTAATGTTTGTGAAAAATCCACCTATGTACCATTTCTTATAAACCTTTCAATTAAGTTGTCCAATCCTAGTATGGCATACTAACTATTAATTGACTTAGGAAATTCTAATTCACCATGCTTCCGCGCGCCACACTGATCCACTTCCTCGTTATTTGGTTATTTGAACCACTATATATATAATATATATATATATATATTTTATTCTAGTTCTTGTGAAACGCAACCATTACTTGTTCATGCTTACTCTATTTTAGTTCAAGCCTACCAGATTCAAGACAAATAATTCGATGTTCCTATAAATCAACACTTAACTATAAAAGTTTGTAAGGTTCATCATTTCCATGTACTTGTTATAGCCGATCACGCTCTTTGCAACCGATCAATATCTCTAATGAGACTAATGTCGTTATCCTACTGAATAACTCTAAATTTTAACATCTTAACTTGTAGCGCCCCGGCCCGACACTGTCGTCGGAACCAGTGCACCCGTCGTAGCCTACTATGAGAACTACGAAGCGTCAAAGCAGATCAAGCGTACATCATTCATGACGTAAGATAAATCAGCGGAAACGTCATAAAATCTAAACCTTCATCGTCAATAATACAACCAGAAAATGCAGCGAAAATAAAAGGTGTTTGGTCATCTAGCTAACATAAGCTCCAGAACAACATAATCACATTGAGTTTCCAAAACTTAAAGAAAGTAGTCCAGCATCTATCTATTCCCATGTCCGTCATCCCATTGAGCCACTCGCCATCGACTTCGATAAATATAATCTCATATTCCGGCTCACCTGAAAAGGAATAGAGTATCTGTTCTTAGCGAAATTATCGCCAGCAAGTAACCCGTCTATACACCTTACGGAATCACACACGACGAGTCACCAGTGTATAAATCATTGCCCAAAATATAGGTGCTCGGGTTAGCAAATAGAATCTCAATAAGAATTTCTCAAAACAGATATAAAACACATATATGGTACACGGGTACGAGAACAAGCATGTATTTAAACAACGTATCACATAAACAAGTCATAAACTAACCACGTTTCTTGCATATCAAGTCTTATGCTTCGTGTATCATGATGCATGTACCTCTTTAAAATCACACAACACCCATGCATATGTCTTCTTTCATAAACATGTCATGCATGTCATTTCACAAAACATTTCATCACTTTACATATCATATTCTTCGCGTAGCAGAACTTTATACCCTGTGGGTGATCAGTCCACAGCAAACAGAACTTTATACCCCGTGCTGAAAGGTCCACGACCCCATAACATATAACTTTATGCCCCGTGATGAAAGGTCCACGGCCCCATTACATATATCATATCCGTGCTGAAAGGTCCACGGCCCCATTACATATAACATATATCCATGCTGAAAGGTCCACGGCCCCATAAAATAACTTTATTTTCCGTGCTGATAGGTCCACGGCCCCATAAAATAACTTTATTTTCCGTGCTGATAGGTCCACGGCCCCATAAAATACTTTATACCCTGCTGTTGATTCACAGATCACGCTTTTATACCCTGCTTTCGCAGGCGTGACTTTTATACCCTGCGATCAACCAGCAGCCATCTTGTCTTTCGAAAACTTCAAACTTTTCTTGTAAAACATGTTCTTTCGCAAAGCAAATCTCAAATCAAATGCAAGTGCCCATGTCATGATGCAGAATGCTCATGTAACATCATATCAAACGTGTAAACATGCACACACACTTTACATATCAAGTACAAAGTCCTGAACCTCTATCACATCCTGCTCGTATCATTTCATGTCCCTTCGTATTACGAAATCATCTCGAGTTCACACTTAACCTTGCTCGTTCATACTTCCTCAAACACACCCTTTTCGTACCATTTTGTGCTCTTTCATATTGCTAACTCACTTTGGATTCATACTTAACTTTACTCATTCACACTTATCGTTTACTACTCAAACACACCTCATTCATACCACTTCATGCCCTTTCGTATCACGAATCCACTTCGAATTCATACTTAACCCTACCATTCACACTTAATGTTTACAACTCTAGCACACTTTCAAAACACTTTGTAATTTATGAGCACTGGAAGATAATAAAGGTATCTCCCACACACATCTTACATATCAAGTATACGGTCTTGCACCTCAAACACTCCATGTTCGTACCTTTCCAAGTACATCCGTCTTACTAAATCACTCAGGGTTCAATCTTATTCCTACTTGATCAAACTTACCATCTACACCTCAATTACAACTCAAACACCTTTGCATTTTATGCTCAAAAGAAGTGTATAAGGTTACAACACGTACATAGGGCACCTAAAGGGTCAAAGAGACTTCCAGTATAGTTGGAACGCTACATGAAGCGCCTATAGTGACTTAGAGCGCCTATACTAGGCGTTCGAAGTGTTCGGGATGTTCCGTAGACATTGAACGCCTACATGAAGCGCCTAATGTGACATAGAGCGCTTTATGTAGGTGTTCGAAGTGTTCGGGGATGATTCAGGACACATTGAACGCTACATTAGGCGCCTAATGTGACATAGAGCGCCTAATGTAGGCGTTCGAAGTGTTCTGACGGTTCTAAATTGCAGTTTTTCTGTACGGGAAAGCTTCAGGACACATTGAACGCTACATTAGGCGCCTAATGTGACATAGAGCGCCTAATGTAGGCGTTCGAAGTGTTCTGACGATGCCAAACTGCAGTTTTTCTGCAGTAACTTCCTCTCCAACACCCTCCTTCTTCAACCCTTTCATTTTCAACACTTAAAGATCCATCTTAACATCTAGATTCATCTTACTTAACACACATCTAAACATGAATTGATGCCTAGCCATGCCTAACAATATCCACTCTAGCCTTCAATCATTCACAACCTTCAAAAGATCTCATCAACTTTCCCAACACAACAAGACTACAGCAATGTCATCACTCATCTCTCAATTTCCTGCACTTACTCTCAACCTCTAAGTGTAGACAATCAACATAAGAGTAGCGCAAGACAATAAGCACGTCAAAATATACACTTTTATGGGCATGCTTGACAACAACGAAGCACCACACAACTATTTTCATAAATATGGCCCAAAGAACAAGACTTTACACAATTAGCAACAAGACTTACGTATAACAAAGCATTTAAGATAGACAAGACAAGAATACTAATGTGTGATTCATGTTTTCTCTTTGTAAGAACATAGGGCCTTAAGTATCAAAATTTGCGTAAAGCGTATAGAAAGATTACTTGCCTTGGAATCGAGATAAGCTTACGAGTGTGTACTAGAATTTCGAGACGAATTGGACCTAGGTTAGCCTTCTTCTTCCTTTCTTCTTCTTCTCTCTCTCTTCTTGCCTTTTCTTCCTCCTAGGCGTTTTTTCCCTCTCCTCTTTTGTGCAATAACCGTCCCCTATGTTGAGATGGGGAGTTATACTAAAAGTGGTGTAACTCCCTATCTCTTAGTAGGGACCTTTTAGGTAATTTCTATTAATTACCTTTAATTCTATTTTGAACCCTTCTTTCTTATTCTTCTATGTTTTAGGTGACTAAGTCTCATACCCTACAAAATTAATTAAGTTGTATTTAAGGTTGACCTCTAAATATTGAAAATCCGTGCTTAAAAGTCACGGGGTGTAACATTCCACCCTCCTTACAAAAAGTTTTCGGTCCTCGAAACTGTACGTACCTTAGTCAAAGATTTGAGGGTACTTCTCCCGCATATGTTCTTCGAGTTCCTAAGTGGCCTCACATTCCGTGTGTTTGCTCCACTGTGACATTCGCATAAGGGATCACCTGCTTCCTCAACACTGGGTCCTTTCAATTTACGTTTTCATGGGTATCTCTCGTAAGTAACGTCGTCGTTGAGTTTCAAAGGTCTGCTTCAAGCACATGTCTTGGATTCGTCATGTACTTTCTTAACTATGATACGTGGATAACGTTATGGACTTGTGCAATACCAGAGGTAATGCAAAATCTCCCACTTCCTCATTATCTCGTAAGGATTAATAAAACGGCTTAACTTGCCTTTGATTCCAAATCTCACATACCCCTTCGTAGGTGATACTTTTAAATAAACCTTTTCACCTACATTAACTCCAAAGGCCTTTGTTTATAATCCACCCAACTTTTGTTGCGGCCTCTAAGCCAAATTGAGTCTTGAGTGATTCTCACCCTTCCTAATGTTTTCTCCAATAGTCCAGATTCAGTGATGGTCCTCACATTGGCTTCACCCTAATAAACCGGGGGACCCGCACTCCGTCCATACATCGCTTCGAAGGGAGTCATATCGATTGCAACTAGTGGTGACTGTTATTATTAGATAACCCCTTAACTTCACCATTCCATCTCAACTCCTTTTGAAGTTAGGATGTAATCTCTTAACAAGTCCTCGATGGTCTGATTAGTCCCTTCAGATTATCCATCTGTCTGAGGGTGATGAAGTGTACTCATCCTTAATTTTGTTAAACTCCAAAATATCATCCAGAGCTTGGGAATAAACTATTGATCTCGGTCAGACGATATGTTCATTGGAAACACCGTGCAAGTTGACAATGTTACCTATATCTAAATTAATCAACTTATCAAGAGATATATCCCTTAAGATAGGTATAAAATGTGCAACCTTGGTTAACCAATCCACAATCCCCTACAATCATGTTATATCCATTTATTTTTGGTAAAGCAGCCACAAAGTCCATCCTAATACGTTCCTATTTCTACTCTGGACTCTCCAACAGACATCACTAATCCACAAGGTTGCTGGTGTTCACACTCACTTGCTGACACACCACATATCTCTCAATAAGGTCCACAATATGCCTCTTCATCTCACACCATTAATAATATTGTCAGAGATCCCTACACATTCTGGTGCTACCAGAATGTATCGATAACCTTGAGCTGCGAGTCCCTTGCAAAAATTTTCTTTCCTTAACACATCCAAATCCGATACACTCATTTTTCCTCTAAACATAAGCTCCCATCCTCATTGGTTTGAAATCCATCAACCTAACTATACCTCAGTTTCCCAGCAATATCACCCACAGTCTTATTTTTCTGTTTTGCGCTTCTTTCACACAATCCATCAAACTCAAGGTAACGGTCAATGTTGTGAAAACATTAACTATAGAATCAACCAAATCCAAGCTAAATTCTTCTATTTCCACTCAAGTGGTGACTATCGTGCATAGTTAGATTTCTGCTTAATACATTGGTCACTCTATTAGCTTTCCCTGGATGGTAATTAATGGTCAAGTCGTAGTCCTTTTATAGTTCCAAGCGTCTTAGCTGTCTCATGTTGTAGCTGTCCTGAGGCATACGCGATATCTCGTTCGTATTGCATCAAAACACAGTCTACAAGTGGAGTATCATCTCAACTCAATTTGGATGGAAAGTCTAACTTAAGCTATAGTTTACGTACCTAGACTGTTTTTCGACACAACACTACATATCACAAACCCATCAGTACCAGAAGGTTGAGCCAATACTGGAGCTATGGTTAACCTCCTCTCACGCTCCGTGAAGCTTTTCTCGCATTATGCCGTCCACTCAAACTTGGACTTCTTTTGAGTAAGGCAATTGAGAACATCGCTATTATCGAGAATCCCTCGACAAACTTCCTATAATAACTAGCTAGACCCAAGAAACGCTGACTTCGGTGTCATTCGTAGATCTAGACCACTTGGTAATAAGTTCACTTCCTCAATCAACAACAATTCCCTTGAAAGGTTATACCTTCCATCACATAATTCTTAACTGTCACTTGTTTTAATCGATAGTCAATGTTGATGTGAAATCGTAATTTGATCTTGGAGGCTTGAACACAGTATGGAATCTCGACTATTCTGGTGAACCACAAAGGCGCTTAACAAATCCCTTTGCCACAAAGAGGGTTCACACCGCTATCAAGAGTACATTGGTGAATATCTGTTCACTAAAATTGTACCTCATACCACATCGGTGACTTCCAATATCCATGGCAATCATGACATTGACGCAGACATTCGTCTCGGCTGATGAGCCGCTTCCCCCCCAGAGCATTCTTCCTCATCTCTGGACAATCTCTAACGAGATGACCTACCTATCGCATCGATAACACACTCTTGCCAACTTCTCACATTCACCATCATGGCTCTTTTGCAATGCGGAAAACTCCAACAGCCTAATTTACATCTGGGTTCTATGGTGGGGGTCTCTAAAATTTCCGACCGGGACATCTCTTCTGAATCTTGATCCAACGTCCCGGCCTGCACTAACTCAATCTCTTCTCTTAATCTCTTACCTTTGTTGGAGTACCTGCATCGGCCTTTCTTGCCGTCACTCTGCTGAAATCACTCTCGACGTGAAAACATGCATCCATCATGTCCTCGTATGTTCTCATCCATGCGGTTTACAATTGCTGACTGAATTCTTGAGTCAAAACCTCGTTCGAACTTTGTCATCTTTAAGCGATTATCAAGCATAATCGCAGGAGCGAACTTACCCAAAGCCCCAGGACATGGTCGGCATACTCTGACATTATCATTCGACCCTATTTCAGCTTGTCGGACGCCCTATCTTGTCTAAGCTAGCTATCTTGGGCACGTAATACTGCAGAGAGGCATATCACAGAATTGTGTCCTAGAGATCAATGGGGTCTAAAATTTAAATTATTATAGAATTTAAAGGATATACGCGCTCACACACACCAACCCAGATCATACTTAGGACTCTAGAAAATCAGCACTTATAACTAAGGATCAACCTAGGGAAAATCACATCTTAATTTGCTATAAGATCATGAACCTAAGTTCCGAGATAGATCTGAAGCCTAGGTCTCTGATACCACCTGTAGCGCCCCGGCCGATACCGTCATCGGAACCAGTGCACCCGCCGTAGCCTACTATGAGAACTACGAAGCGTCAAAGCAGATCAAGCGTACATCATTCATGACGTAAGATAAATCAGCGGAAACGTCATAAAATCTAAACCTTCATCGTAAATACAACCAGAAAATGCAGCGGAAATAAAAGGTGTTTGTCATCTAGCTAACATAAGTTCCAGAACAACATAATAACATGAGTTTCCAAACTTAAAGAAAGTAGTCCAGCATCTATCTATTCCCATGTCCGTCATCCCATTGAGCCCACTCGCCATCGTCTTCGATAAATATCAACTCATATTCAGGCTCACCTGAAAAGGAATAGAGTACTGTTCTTAGCGAAATTATCGCCAGCAAGTAACCCGTCTATACACCTTACGGAATCACACACGACGAGTCACCAGTGTATAAATCATTGCCCAAAATATAGGTGCTCGGGTTAGCAAATAGCATCTCAATAAGAATTCTCAAACAGATAAAGCACATATATGTACACGGGTACGAGAACAACATGTATTAAACAACGTATCACATAAGCAAGTCATAAACTAACCACGTTTCTTGCATATCAAGTCTTATGCTTCGTGTATCATGATGCATGTACTTCTTTAAAATCACACACAACACCCATGCATATGTCTTCTTTCATAAACATGTCATGCATGTCATTTCACAAAACATTTCATCACTTTACATATCATATTCTTCGCGTAGCAGAACTTTATACCCTGTGGGTGATCAGTCCACAGCAAACATAACTTTATACCCCGTGCTGAAAGGTCCACGGCCCCATAACATATAACTTTATACCCCGTGCTGAAAGGTCCACGGCCCCATTACATATATCATATATCCGTGCTGAAAGGTCCACGGCCCCATTACATATATCATATATCCGTGCTGAAAGGTCCACGGCCCCATAAAATAACTTTATTTTCCGTGCTGATAGGTCCACGGCCCCATAAAATAACTTTATTTTCCGTGCTGATAGGTCCACGGCCCCATAAAATACTTTATACCCTGCTGTTGATTCACAGATCACGCTTTTATACCCTGCTTTCGCAGGCGTGACTTTTATACCCTGCGATCAACCAGCAGCCATCTTGTCTTTCGAAAACTTCAAACTTTTCTTGTAAACACATGTTCTTTCGCAAAGCAATTCTCAAATCAAATGCAAGTGCCCATGTCATGATGCAGAATGCTCATGTAACATCATATCAAACGTGTAAACATGCACACACACTTTACATATCAAGTACAAAGTCCTGAACCCTATCACATTCTGCTCGTATCATTTCATGTCCCTTCGTATTACGAAATCATCTCGAGTTCACACTTAACCTTGCTCGTTCATACTTCCTCAAACACCCTTTTCGTACCATTTTGTGCTCTTTCATATTGCTAACTCACTTTGGATTCATACCTAACTTTACTCATTCACACTTAACGTTTACTACTCAAATACACCTCATTCATACCACTTCATGCCCTTTCGTATCACGAATCCTTCGAATTCATACTTAACCCTACTCATTCACACTTAATGTTTACAACTCTAGCACACTTTCAAACACTTTGTAATTATGAGCAATGGAAGATAATAAAGGTATCTCCCACACACATCTTACATATCAAGTATACGGTCTTGCACCTCAAACACTCCTGTTTGTATCTTTCCAAGTCCGTTTCACTAATTCACAGGGATTCAATCTTATTCTTACTTATCAACTTACCATCTACCTCAATTACACTCAAATACCCTTGCATTTTATGTTCAAAGAAGTGTAAAGTTACTACACTTACATAGGGCACCTAAAGGGTCAAAAGACTTCCAGTATAGTTGGAACGCTACATGAAGCGCCTATAGTGACTTAGAGCGCCTATACTAGGCGTTCGAAGTGTTCGGGATGTTCCGTAGACATTGAACGCCTACATGAAGCGCCTAATGTGACATAGAGCGCTTTATGTAGGTGTTCGAAGTGTTCGGGGATGATTCAGGACACATTGAACGCTACATTAGGCGCCTAATGTGACATAGAGCGCCTAATGTAGGCGTTCGAAGTGTTCTGACGGTTCTAAATTGCAGTTTTTCTGTACGGGAAAGCTTCAGGACACATTGAACGCTACATTAGGCGCCTAATGTGACATAGAGCGCCTAATGTAGGCGTTCGAAGTGTTCTGACGATGCCAAACTGCAGTTTTTCTGCAGTAACTTCCTCTCCAACACCCTCCTTCTTCAACCCTTTCATTTTCAACACTTAAAGATCCATCTTAACATCTAGATTCATCTTACTTAACACACATCTAAACATGAATTGATGCCTAGCCATGCCTAACAATATCCACTCTAGCCTTCAATCATTCACAACCTTCAAAAGATCTCATCAACTTTCCCAACACAACAAGACTACAGCAATGTCATCACTCATCTCTCAATTTCCTGCAACTCTCAACTCTAAGTGTAGACAATCAACATAAGAGTAGCGCAAGACAATAAGCACGTCAAAATATACACTTTTATGGGCATGCTTGACAACAACGAAGCACCACACAATTTTCATAAATATGGCCCAAAGAACAAGACTTTACACAATTAGCAACAAGACTTACGTATAACAAAGCATTTAAGATAGAAGACAAGAATACTAATGTGTGATTCATGTTTTCTCTTTGTAAGAACATAGGGCCTTAAGTATCAAAATTTGCGTAAAGCGTATAGAAAGATTACTTGCCTTGGAATCGAGATAAGCTTAGGTGTGTGCAGAATTTCGAGAGAATTGGACCTAGGTTAGCCTTCTCTTCTTCCTTTCTTCTTCTCTCTCTCTCTTCTTCCTTTTCTTCCTCTGGCTTTTTCCCTCTCCTCTTTTGTGCAATAACCGCCCCTAGGTTGAGATGGGAGTTATACTAAAAGTGGTGTAAACTCCCTATCTCTTAGTAGGGACCTTTTAGGTAATTTCTATTAATTACCTTTAATTCTATTTTGAACCCTTCTTTCTTATTCTTCTATGTTTTAGGTGACTAAGTCTCATAATACAAAATTAATTAAGTTGTATTTAAGGTTGACCTCTAAGTATTGAAAATCGTGCTTAAAAGTCACGGGGTGTAACATAACCCTAGACTATAAATTTCTTCGTATGATGCTCTTACTAAACGCTACTCATTAAAATGCTTATGATCGTTACTTAGTTTTCTATCATTTCTCTATAAATCTTCTCTTAGTATCTACCATAATATAACAATCATTTCTTAGTAGCTATTATCTCAATTGAGACCTAAATCTGCTGCTCTGATGCTACCGTCTGAGTAAGGATTGTTGGACCTGTATAGCACCACTAGAAGGGGGGGTTGAATAGTGAGTGCGGAAAAAATTGGTTTATAAAAATTTTAAGGACCAATTACTCACTTCTGAAAACAGAGACTGCTTTCAGGACCCTTTTTAAACACTTGGTTGACTGGGTTGTAGACCTCCAAAATAGTGAAATTTTGACACAATGTACTCTCAGGTGTTATGAAGGTGTCATAAAATTTCAGATTAAAACTCAAAGGTTAAGTCACTCAAATGTGGTACGTATCTGACTGTGTCAGTTGGACAGAACCTTACCTTAAAATGAAAAATATTCCTATTTGGTGACAACTCCAAATGATCTGAAACTTTTATGAGATGACCTTAGGATGTGTAGTATACTCAGTTAAAACAGTTTTGAAAAATTTCCTTTGGGAAGTATGTCACCAAGTTGATGTTCTCAACCTCTGCCAATCTGAAAAACAGATTTGCACTAGTCTCAGAACTATGAACGTTTGGATGACTTATACTTATCCAAATTTGATAAAATCAGTGGGAAATGAACCCTAAGACACAAGGCTATGTTTCTGAAAGTTTTATGATTTTTGAAAATTATTTGCTATTTTTACCGAGATCATAAAGATGATGCAAAAACAGAAACTGAGAGTAAAAATGCTGAAAGTAAGAACACCAAGAATTTTATACTGGTTCGGCCAACGTGACCTACTCCAGTCTTCAAGACACCTTCCTTGGTTTTCACTAGTCACCAAAGTCACCTTAATAAGGGTGGATAGATTTACACCAACTCCTTCAATCCAAACCCTTTTACAATGTTCTACACAAAGAACAACACCAAAGAATCACCAATCAGCACCACCTCACCAAATGAAGGTTTGATCACACCTTGATCAACCTTGTACACCAATGAATCTTATTTGGGTGATGTTTATGAAGCCTATACTGAATATGACATGTAAGTATGATAGGCTTTGGGTATATACAAGAGATGAATATGGAAAATGAATTGTAGTCTTGCAAACACTAAACAGAATTTTTTGCACTTGTTGTTCTTGTTTTGTGTTGATCATCTCTTGGCCTTTTATAGATGGTTGGGGCGCCTAAGAGGGTTGAGAGGAGCCTCCCAAATCTGATTTGAATTGTCTTGTAATGCCTTTGAATAAATTTGAATGTTTTAGGTCATTAATTCCCCCCAAAACTTCAGCCACCAATCTGAAATTTCAAATTCAAAAACAGAATTTTCAGCTTTGTTTGGTCTTGTCATTGACTCCTTAATTTGTGTATCTTTGTCTTCCATCATTGCTTGGTCTTTCTTCATCAATTATATTATAATATGAACTCCTCCAAGGCTCCCAACATGCTGTCCCAGCCGCCCCATCTGGTCAGCCAATGTGCTGAATTCAAATCTGAATTTTGCATGGTAACAATGTAGAATTCTTCATGGACATGGTAAATTTCTTTTACCATTTTACCTTGCCTTCTAGAACCTTCAAGATATGTCTTTGGCTGTGTATAATACATGTATAAATACATGTGGCATCATGTAGCAAATAAACGTTCCATGTACGATGATGTAGTAACTTCAAATTTCAACTTCCGTCGATTGCTCGGTTTTTCTCCGTTTTGTCTCAAACCTCTTCAACATATAAAATGTGTAATGTAACATGCAATATACATATAAATGTATAATCTCAGCTCCAATGTGTATAATATGTTCGGCCAAGGGGTATATCAATTTTGAATTTGATTTTCAGAGAAATAAGGAAGATGATGGAGAATTGATATATGTATTTGTTTTGTGACTTTGGTATTGATCTCTCCATGTAGTGCACGAAATTTTTAGTATTGGAAATGTATATTGGCTGGCCATCTTTGTATGATAAGTATATGATGTGTCGGAGATGCTCGGCAGTCATATAATATGATACATTTGGTTTATGCACTTTTGTCATGTCGATGTAATTTTGGAAGTTTGATGACATGAAATATACTATTGAGAGTATCATGGATGTGTATATGATGTATATATGACTCTCTTGTCGTTGACATGTGTTGATGGCATATTGACAAAGTGTCGAGATAGAAAGATATAGCTTGTCGTCTCGGAGATAGAAATATATGTCGAATGTATATCCATGAAATGTATATATGCCGTGTGACTCCAAGAATTATATGTGTGTATCCATAAAATATATATGCCGAGTATGTCCAAGATATATATGCCATATCCAAGAGATGTATATATGCCGTGTATATCACCTGAGAATATTATCAATGTGTGCCATATGATTTAAGCCTTAACGCTTCATGGCTCGTTAGTACAACAGTGATAGATACAGACATATAAGACATACGCATTTTGAAATCTCATAACATCATGTAATCATATAAATCATGCACTTGTAAATCATTCAAACCATGATTTCTCAAATCTCCCCCTTTTGATGATTTGTAAAATAACCTTTAGTCATGATTTAGATATAATCACACTTACGCATTCATAAGATGTATTTCAAAATCTAATTTCAAATACTCCCCCTTAAATCAATCTCTCCCTTTATATCATACATTTGAATTAGCAAATTCTCACTCTCTCTGACCTTAAAATCATGCTTTTTCTCCCCCTGAAATCATGCATTTTCTCCCCCTTGATTTTGTAAATCACATCAAAAGATACATTTGGAGCAAAACAATTTTATAGCATATCAATGGAAATCATGCCTAATTTAGATCGTAAATTTTCATACGTTTCTTGATTAAGGGCTTTTGTAAAGATATCAGCTATTTGTTCTTCAGTACGAACGTGATTTATAATAATATTACCATTACTTACATGATCACGAAGAAAATGATATCTTACATCTATGTGTTTTGCCTTAGAGTGTAAACAGGGTTCTTAGATAAGTTGATAGCACTTGTACTGTCACAATATATGGGGATTTTATTTACAGTTATCCCAAAGTCTGAAATTTGTGTTTTAGCCATAATAACTGTGTGCAACAAAGACTTAACGCCATGTATTCTGCCTCAGTAGTTGATAATGCTACACTAGCTTGTTTTTTGAACACATGATACCAATGAGTTTCCAATAAATTGACATGTACCACTTGTACTTTTTCTGTCTATCTTACACCCTCCATAATCAGCATCAGTATAAGCATGTAGATTGAATTCAGAGTTTTTATAATACCAAATACCTAATGTGGGAGTGTGCTTAATGTACCGAAATATTCGTTTTACAGCATTATAATGTGAGACTTTCGGGTTACTTTGAAAACGAGCACACATACATACACTAAACATGATATCAGGTCTACTTGCAGTAAGATAAAGCAAAGAGCCAATTATAGATCTATACAATCCTTTATCAAAGTCTTTTCCAATTTCATCTTTATCGAGCTTAGTTGATGTACTCATGGGAGTGGTAGATGGCTTTAAATTCTCAAAACTAAACTTCTTAATCATGTCATTCACATATTTTGCTTGACTTATGTGTATTCCTTTATTAATTTGTTTAATTTGCAAGCCAAGAAAATAATTTAGTTCACCTACCATCGACATTTCAAATTCAGATTTCATACAGTTTTCAAATTCTTCAACTAATTTTCACAAGTAGATCCAAAGATAATATCATCAACATAAATTTGAAGAATAAGTAAATCTGATTTTTCTTGTTTTAAGAATAGTGTACTGTTGATGGTTCCTCTTTTAAATCTATTTTCTAAGAGGAAAGTGGCAAAACGATCGTACCAAGCTCTAGGAGCTTGTTTTAAGCCATATAGCGCTTTCTTTGACTTGTATACATGATTAGGATATATCATATCCTCAAAGCCAGGTGGTTGTTTTACATAGACTTCTTCTTGTATAAAACCATTTAAGAATGCACTTTTTACGTCCATTTGGTAAAGTTTAAAATTCTTTATGCAAGCATTAGCAAGTAGTAATCGTATAGCTTCTAATCGTGCTATGGGTGCAAATGTTTCATCATAGTCTATGCCTTCTTCTTGATTATATCCTTGAGCTACAAGCCTAGCTTTGTTTCTAACCACTTTACCATCTTCATTCATTTTGTTTCTAAACACCCATTTTGTACCTATTATTGTTTTATCTTGTGGTTGAGGTACTAAATCCCAAACATCATTTCTTGTAAATTGATTAAGTTCATCATGCATAGCATCAATCCAAGAAGAATCATTTAAAGCATCAAACACATTCTTGGGTTCTATTTCCGAAATCATGCATGGAATTGATTTATTTCATCTTGATTTATTCTTCTACGTGGTCGTACACCTTGTGATATATCGCCTATGATAAGTTCATGTGGATGATTCTTATGAAATCTTGTTTGATTATTTTCTAAGTTTCATGCATTTCTAAGTGATCATTCGTTTCTAGTGTGTTGTGTTCATCATGTACTATATTTTCTTCTATATCATCAATCACAGATTCGAGTTCAAAATCACCATCATAATCTTTAATTGTTTCATGTTCACCGAATTCATTGAATTTCACATGAATAGATTCTAAGATTTGCCTAGTGATAGGATCATAACATCTATATGCCTTAGAATTTACAGAATATTCAACAAAGATGCATTCAATGGATTTAGACTCAAATTTATCTAGATTATCTTTTGTTGTTGAGTACAAAGCATTTACATCCAAACACACGAAAATAGTCAATCTTGGGCATTCGATCATTTAAAATCTCATAAGGAGTTTTGTTTATTTTCTTTCTAATTGATAAACGGTTGACTATATAGCATGCACAATTTACAGCTTCTGCCCACAAGAATTTAGGTAGTTTATTTTCACATAACATTGTTCTTGCAATTTCTTGTAGTGTCCTATTCTTTCTTTCTACTACGCCGTTTGATTGAGGTGTTCTAGGTGGTGAAAATTCATGTTTAATACCCTTTTCTTCACAAAATGCAATCATATCTTTATTTTTAAATTCACCGCCTCTATCGCTTCTAATTTTCTTCACATTTATGCCATATTCATTTTCAAGTTGTTTTATTAATTTGGCAATCTCAACTGCACTATCATCTTTATTTGCAAGAAATAAAGTCCATGTATAGCGAGAAAAATCATCAATTATGACACATGCATAGTGTCTCCCTCCAAGGCTTTTAGTACGACTAGGATCAAACAAATCAATGTGTAATAGTTCTAAGATAGTAAATGTGCTGATCTCATTCTTAGACTTAAGTGATTCACGTGTTTGTTTGCCTCTAATACAAGATTCACATAATTAAAGTTATCCGTATCAAGTTTAGGCAATCCTCGTACTAGATTCTTTCGTTGAAGTTTTTCAAGAGTTGATATGCCAATATGTCCTAACCGTCTATGCCATAAATTCACATTTGGTTCATTTGTCATAAAACATTTTACTCTAGCATCTAGCATATCATCTATGGATAGTGTAAAAATATTTCCTTCTCTTTTTCCTTTTCTTTTAGTACGGTTTCTCCATTTTTATTAACAATATTGCAATATGGATGAGAGAAACACACATCATAACCATTATCAAGAAATTGTGAAATACTAAGTAAGTTGTATGATAGATTACTTACTAGGAACACGTTGGAGATTTGAAGAGTACTTGGATTTCCGATTGTTCCTTTTCCAATGATTCGACCTTCATTGTTATCTCCAAAGGTTACGGATCCTCCTTTTTCAACTTTCTTTAATTTGGAAAATAGAATTGGATCACCCGTCATATGTCTTGAACACCCACTATCAAGAAACCACTTATTTCCTATATCTTTTGCTACCTACAAAACACAACACTAACTTAGGTACCCTTTAATTTTGGGTCCTTATGGGTTAGTGATTTAGACCTTCGTAAGAATACCTTTTGGTATCCAAACTTGGGTAATCTTTCTTGGTCTTCCAAAAGATGATAAGATATAGTACATGTTGTTTTCATCTCTATTTTGCCTATAGTGGCCGAATGTGCCAATGTGAGTTGATTTGTGATAAGTGTTTCGGTTTGTTGGCAATGTGTGTGATCTAGATGCGTTTGTACGATATGAATGTTGCATATGCTTTAATGACTTCCTTTGATATCTATATGGAACATGCTTGTATTTTTCATGTGATGAACTATAGGTAGTGCGATGAGATGCCATTAATGTCTTGCTAGTTTGTATTGTTACCTTCTTAGGCTTCTCAATTGTTAAGACATGTTGTTGTTTGAATGATGATGCAACAAAGTTTGTAGATTTACTTTGTACATGAGTATCTTTACTATACCCTAATCCGGTTTTGTCATTGTCATGCTTTTGAGAAGAGATAAGATGATCTAGCATGCAAGTTCTTTTATCAAATTTCTTAACAATATTCTCTAATTCTATGTTTTTTGATCTCAAGTCTGTAGGATCTGCAAGGCACCACTAGAAGGGGGGAGTTGAATAGATGGTGCGGAAAGTGTGCTTTTTAAAATTTCTTTAACCTTGAACAATTCAAGTTCTGAAAACAGATTCTGTTTTCAGGACCTGTTTTAAAACGTTTTTAAAACCAGGTTAGAGGTCTCCAAAAATTATGAAATTTTGAGAGAACTTAGCCTCAGATGTTATGAGGGTCCCCTAAAAATTTCAAATCAAAATTCAACCTTTAACCCCTTCAAAAACCGTTGGCACTCAGATTGTGCAAATCTGCCAGAAACGGTAGATGGTTTTGAAAAATTAATTCCTATTTGTGTGAATGTCCAAATGATCTGAAAATTTTACCAATAACTCCTCACACACTATATTGAAATGGGTTGAAACAGTTTTTGAAAATTCTTTTGGAAGTAGGTCAAATACCACCAAAGTCTCAACCTTTGCAAGTCTGAAAATCAGACTGCACTAGTCTCAGAACTTTTGATGTTTGACTGACCTATACTTGTCCAAAAGGGTTGAAACTTGTGCCAAATTAACCCTAGAACGTTTATGTATGTTTCTGGAAATTTTTATAATTTTTAGAAAACGTTTACTATTTTTGCGAACGTGAACAATATGAGTAAACAGCGCAGAAACTGAAACGTAAATCAGAAAGTAAATTGCACCAAGAATTTTATACTGGTTCGGTTATAAACAACCTACTCCAGTCTTCAAGGAACACCTTCCTTGGTTCACACTAATTTCACACACGCAGTACACCTTACCGCAGGGTTGATAGAGTTACACCTTAACTCCAACCCTTTACAAACCTTGTATTGCTAGTACAATTTGCACGAACACCACCACCTCGCTAGAATGAAGATTGATCACACCTTGATCAATCTTTTACAAAGATGTATGAATGGTGGTTTCTATGAAGCCTATTCAAGAATGAAAGAAGTAAAGTACAATAGGCTTTTTACAAGAGAAGAAAGAAAGAAAGTGTAGGAGAAGAAAGCTTTTGCACTTTGATCACTTTTGAATGTAATTCTTGGTGTTATTTTGTTTGTTCTTCTCTTCCTCCCTTATAGCATGTAGCCGTCCCCTTGCACCCTTCTCCCCTCTTGAAACTTTCCTTTTAATGCTTGAGAGAGTGTGAGACATCATGGTGACAATGTTTTGCTTGCTTGGCATCATCCATTGGACCATCATTTAGTCATTGCTTACTTGGCACCTTTTGATTGGCTCAATGTTGTCATCATTTGATGACATGGATATTCTGAAAAAAAACACTGAATATTTGCCAAATAATCATCACATAATACATTCCATAACTTAAGAGATATTCACATAAATTTGAGACACAAAAATCCCTCTTTCTATCTCAAAAAATCGGCCATCCTATGATTTCAATGCTGAAATTTTCAGCATTTACCACATGAAATAACTCTAGATTTCTTCCATTCTTTGAATTTCTTCCATAAAAATACATCCATTATTAAGGTAAGTCTTGCTACAAGATGGAGAATGAATTTGGACACCAAGGAGGAATTTCGGCCATAACATCTTCACACATGCTGAAAAATTTCAGCATGTGTGATATGAAGAATATCACACTTAATACAATTCAAATCATTTCCATAACTCCTTTGATTTATTCCTTAATAAAAAATTGACAATTTATCTTCCTTAATGATGAAGAAAACGTCCACTTGGTATGTGACATGCTGAAATTTTCAGCATGTGACATAAGAGAGGTGTATGTTGAAAACTTACCTTTTGTAGCTTCTCTCTTTGATTCATCAACATTGTATGATTGATCTTGACCAATCAACATGCCAACAAGGCTCCACATGTGCTCCATCTCAGCTGGGTGACGTTTTGAAGTGTATATACATGTGCTGAAATTTATTTTTGCTAACTTTGAAAAATAGTGCACATTTAATAATACACACATGTAATATTCCAATCAGCCCTTAATTTAATTTTCTAGAACACTTTAAGATGTATATTATATGTAAAAAGTGTCTAGATACGTGCCACATCATGTTCAAGAAAAACGTTCCATGTCAAGTGCGTAGAAAACCGAATTTTCGATATTTATCGATTACCCGATTTTTCTCTAATTTAAATTCCAACTTTTGCACATGCTATATATATTATGTTATACATATATATATAATATATACTTTAATTTCAGCACTTGGCTGATTTAAAGTGGTACCATAAACATGTGACAAAAATAAAATTGGAATCTTCACATTTTGGCCTAAATGTGGGATGATTTGTGTGTGCCAACATGGAAAGTATTTTTGTCTCAATATACAGTGTATGGCACGAAATTTTAATAATTTTGATGTATATGGGCTGGCCATTTATTTATGGCAAGTACGTGACACGTTGGCGAAGTTTCGGTATCGCCCGATACGACAAATTTCGGTTTAGAACCTTTTATCGTGTCGTATTTAATTTGTCATCACCATATCTTATATCATATGATATAAGATCTGAATATACTCATAAATATGAGTTAAGTATAGTGGTGTGACGTAAACGTACGTTCGTAAGATATAACGTGTCGATAGTACGTTGGAATACATGTGTATGTGCCTTTTAAAAAAATCTGAAAATATATATATATGTATATTGGCGTGTGAAATTGATGTGGGGAGGAGGAGAGAACTTTCCTTCCATAGCCATGTTGCCTTTATGCCTTTTCCAAATGCATCTTCCTTTAATGAACTACTTAGTTTATTAAACTAAGTACTTCACTTAATGAACTACTTTAGTTCATTAATTGTGGCACCTGAAAATAGTATAAACTCAACAAATGTTCGCCATATGATGTAAGCTTTAAAGCTTCATGGCTCGTTAGTACGGCAACATAATATATAAGCTAAATAAGGCAAGTTATCATGCATACATGTACACTTGTGTATATATATATATATATATATATATATATAACGTTTATATATATATATATTCAAATTTCTTTATTTTGAAATCACTCAAACCCTCATATTTCTACAATCTCCCCCTTTTGATGATTTTCAAAATAACTAGTGTACATGATTTAAGTGTTATCTCTCCCCCTTGAATTATGCACAGATTTGAAATTTGAATTTCGAATTTCAAATCCGGCTCCCCCTTGATTCATGCAATTAGGATCAATCAGTGATCTCTCTCCCCCTTAAATCTCTCTCTCTCTCTCCCCCTTAAATCATGCTTCTCTCTCCCCCTTTATTTTGGAAAGTTAATCAAAAGATTCCTGTCAAAAAGGAAAGTAAATCAATGATATCGCATTAAATCACATCAACAGGAAGCATGCCTAATTTAGAACGGAGAGATTCAAATGTGGCTTGATTTAAGGCCTTTGTAAATATATCCGCTACTTGATTCTGTGCGTACGTGATCTATGACAATATTACCATTGTTAACGTGATCACGAAGAAAATGATAGCGAACTTCTATATGCTTAGCCTTAGAGTGTAATACGGGGTTCTTAGACAAATTTATTGCACTCATACTATCACAATATATAGGAATTTTATCTACGGTAATTCCAAAGTCCGAAAGTTGTTGTTTTATCCACAACAACTGTGTGCAACAAAGGCTAAGAGCCATATACTCAGCCTCAGTAGTGGACAAAGCAACACTTGCTTGCTTTTTGGAAAACCATGAAATAAGGGAATTTCCTATAAATTGGCAAGTTCCGCTCGTGCTTTTTCTATCTATTTTGCAGCCACCATAATCTGCATCAGTGTAAGCATGTAAGTCGAATGTAGAATCCTTATCGTACCAAATACCTAAGGTGGGCGTGTGCTTAATATAGCGGAATATTCTTTTTACCTTTTAAGCATTTAAGTGTGACACCTTAGGTTGACTTTGAAAACGAGCACACATGCATACGCTAAACATGATGTCAGGCCTACTAGCAGTTAAATATAGTAAAGAACCTATCATAGATCGATATAATCCATTATCAACGTCTTTACCATGTTCATCTTTGTCTAATTTAGTAGTAACACTCATAGGCGTGGGGGATGGTTTCAAATTTTCAAAATTGAACTTCTTGATCATGTCATTTACGTACTTAGCTTGGCTTATATGAATTCCTTTACTCGTTTGCTTAATCTGCAAGCCAAGAAAATAATTAAGTTCACCAACCATAGACATTTCAAATTCAGCTTTCATACAATTTTCAAAATCTTAACGAGTCTATGTGAGGTAGAACCGAAAATAATGTCATCTACGTAAATTTGAATAATAAGTAAATCTGATTTTTCTTGTTTCAAAAATAGTGTACTATCTATAGTACCACGTTTAAAATTATTTTCTAAAAGAAAAGTAGCAAAACGATCATACCATGCTCTAGGCGCTTGCTTTAGTCCATATAGTGCCTTCTTTAGTTTGTACACGTGATCAGGATGTTTCAAATCTTCAAAACCGGGTGGTTGCTTCACGTATACTTCTTCTTGTATAAATCCGTTTAGAAAAGCACTTTTGACGTCCATTTGATACATTTAAAATCTTTCATGCAAGCAATAGCAAGTAAGAGTCGTATGCTTCTAAACGTGCTACGGGTGCAAATGTTTCATCGTAGTCTATTCCTTCTTCTTGATTATATCCTTGAGCTACGAGTCTTGCTTTATTTCTAACGACCTTTCCTTCTTCATTCATTTTGTTCCTAAACCCACTTTGTGCCTATTATTGTCTTATCTTGTGGTCGTGGCACTAAATCCCATACATCATTTCTAACGAATTGATTAAGTTCGTCATGCATAGCATCAATCCAAGATGAATCACTCAAAGCATCATGCACATTTTTAGGCTCAATTTCAGAAATCATAGCATGAAATTCATTTATTTCATCCGAAGTGATTCTTCTACGTGGTCGCACACCGTGAGTGATGTCGCCTATGATGAGATCATGTGGGTGATCTCTATGCCATCTTGGTTGATTATTTTCTAAGTTATCATGCATTTCTATATGATCATGCATTTCTAGTGTTTCATTCATCTCATGCATATCAAAAGATCATTTTCTTCATCCAAAACGGGTTTCAATTCAAAATCATCATCATATTCCTTTTCTTTATCAATCTCTCCAAATTCATTGAATTTAACATGAATAGATTCTATGATTTGTCTAGTGAGAGGATCATAACATCTATATGCTTTTGAATTTATGGAATACCCAATAAAAATGCACTCAATCGATTTGGATTCAAATTTATCTAAGTTATCTTTTGTATTCAAGACAAAACATTTGCATCCAAACACACGAAAATAATCTATCTTAGGCATGCGATCATTCAAAATTTCGTAAGGCGTCTTGTTTATTTTCTTTCTTATAGATAGGCGATTTACAATATAGCATGCACAATTTACGGCTTCCGCCCACAGAAATCTAGGCAATTTATTTTCGCAAAGCATGGTTCTAGCGATTTCTTGTAGTGTGCGATTCTTTCTTTCTACTACTCCATTTAATTGTGGAGTTCTAGGTGGCGAAAACTCATGTTTAATTCCTTTTTCTTCACAAATGAAATCATCTCTTTATTTTTAAACTCACCGCCTCTATCGCTTCTTATTCTTTTCACATTTACGCCGTATTGATTTTCAAGTTGTTTAATTAATTTAGCGATTTCTACGGCGCTATCATCCTTATGTGCAAGAAATAAAGTCCAAGTATAACGAGAAAAGTCATCAACAATCACGCATGCATAGTGACGCCCACCAAGGCTTGTAGTGCGACTAGGACCAAACAAATCGATATGCAATAGTTCTAGTATTCTAGTCGTGCTTATCTCATTTTTAGGCTTAAGTGACTCACGTGTTTGTTTGCCTTTTATGCAAGATTCACACAACTGAAAGTTGTCTAAATCAAGCTAGGCAATCCCCGTACTAGGTTCTTTCGTTGCAATTTTTCTAGTGTAGAAATACCTATGTGTCCTAAACGTCTATGCCACAAATTCACATTGGGTTCATTTGACATAAAATTTAACTTTGCGCTACTACATCATCCATAGATAGTGTGAATATATTTCCTTCACGTTTTCCTTTTAAAGTTTCTCCATTTTTATTTATTATATTACAATAAGGGTGAGTAAAACACACATTGAAACCATTGTCAACAAATTGAGAAATACTAAGAAGATTGTAAGATAAGTTGCTTACCAAAAACACGTTGGAGATTTGAAGTGTATCGGATTTCCAATCGTACCTTTACCAATGATCTTGCCTTCATTGTTGTCTCCAAAGGTCACGGATCCGCCTTTTGTGACCTTCTTTAATTTGGAGAAAGGCTCGGGTCACCTCATGTGCCTCGAGCAACCACTGTCAAGGAACCACTTTATTGATGTGTCTTTTGATGAGTGGTCTCCCTGCAATGTAAAAGGTGATTTAGGTACCCTTTTAATTTTGGGTCCTTTCGAGTTAGTTAATCACCTTTTGTAAAGGTACCTTTCGGTACCCATACTTGGGTGATCCTTCTCGGTCTATCAAATGGCAAGAATGATGTGCGATATAGTATACATGTGGTGCATGTACTTTGGGTCTTTGCCCAAGGACTCCTCTATACTCATTGTATGAAGGACGTTTGTGATATGTCCTTGTGTGCGTGTGCGTAGTGCGTGGATGATATGTATTCGTGTATGCATTGTTCTTTTCTCATATCTATATGGTACAACATTATATTTCACATGATATGAGGGAGTGGGGCGTGTGGAAGGGGGTGCTTTTTGCGTCATCTTAGACGCCACTTGATGCTTAGGGGTGTCTACTTTTTAGACACAACAAACTTGGTTGGTTTGGTTGATACTTCGTTAGTATCAACGTACCCAATCCAGTTTTGTCACTGTCATGCTTTTGCGATAATATGATGCGATGCAGCATGTTTGACCCTGTATCGAATTGTTTCATCATTTTCTCTAAGTCTGTATTCCTTGATTTCAAATTTGAAATCTCGGATTTCATTTCATTATTTTGAGAAGTTAATGATGAGATCTCGGTTTTTAATGCAGTGATGACACATGAAGACTCTTTCTTTGAATCGCTTAATTGAGCGACAAGATTCTCGTTAGAAGATTCTAACAGTTTCTTGTCTTCAATTAAACGTTTCTTTTCTTTTGCGAGAGTCTTAGTAAATTTATGTAATTCAAGATATGACTAAAAAGATCATCATAAGAAGGTTCAGAGTCAGAGTCAGAATCGGATGATACCTCATTAGACGCCTTTGAAGCGAAGCAAACTTGAGCGGTCTCCTCTTCGGTCTCAGTTTCAGAGTCTGATGAGTCACTCCATGTGGAGGCCTTTAGTGCACGTTTCCTTTGTTTAGGATCTGAGACGGGTCTATTTTTGTTCCGCTCCTTGTCAGGGTACTTATTTAGTTTGCTTTTCTTTGTTTGGGCAGTCATATGATAAGTGTCCGAGTTTGCCGCATTCATAACATTTAATGTCCTTATCATTTGACTTGTTTTTATTTCTCTTAGATGTAGTGCCCTTGTTTTTATTTCTAAATGATTTTCTCATGAATCTTCTTAGTCCTTTTGCCAATAGAATTAAGTCATCATTATCCGATTCGGAATCACTATCATCTACGTGATCGGAGGGAGGGGAGACGTATTCATTTGATTTAAAAGCAATTGTCTTACCTTGTTTGGTTGATTCCGATTTCCGAATAATAAGTTTGTTTTCATAAACTTTGAGTGAACCAATGAGTTCTTCCATTTTTATTGATTTAGTCTCCTTGCTTTCTTCTATAGCAGTCACTTTAGGATCCCATTCCGAAGGAAGGCTCCGTAGGACTTTCTGTACCTTTTCCTGCGTTGTAAAAGCCTTACCAAGAGACTCAAGAGAATTATAGATGTTAGTCAAACGAAGATCCATATCTACAATTGACTCATTAGGCAACAACTTAAAAGACTCAAGAGTAGACATGAGCATATTAATTTTAGACTCTTTTACTTGACTCGTGCCTTCGTGTTCATTTCTAAGATTCTCCACATTTCTTGTGCACTCGAACAATTGGACACATAACTAGACTCACTCTTACTTAAACCATTTAAGAGTAATTGCATGGCCTTAGCATTCATACTCAGTTTCTTTTTGTCTTCACTAGTATAGTCTTGTCTCGTTTTAATTACTTCTAGTGTGACTCCATCTACAATGGACAATTTAGATGGGACATATGGACCATCTTCAATTATTGACCAAAGGTCTATGTCTATAGCCATAAGAAAAAGTTTCATCCTAAGTTTCCATTGAATAAAAGACTCACCGTCAAAGAGTGGAGGCCTTTGGCTCGACATACCTTCTTGTTCGGTTTTGAGATTTGTGGATGCCATCTCACTGAATCGTTGGATTCCCTTGTCGTGAGTATTCCTGCGCTCTGATACCACTTGTAGGATCTGCAAGGCACCACTAGAAGGGGGGGGGTTGAATAGATGGTGCGGAAATGGTGCTTTTTAAAATTTCTTTAAACCTGAACAATTCAAGTTCTGAAAACAGATTCTGTTTTCAGGACCTGTTTTAAAACGTTTTAAAACCTAGGTTAGAGGTCTCCAAAAATTATGAAATTTTGAGAGAACTTAGCCTCAGATGTTATGAGGGTCCCCTAAAAATTTCAAATCAAAATTCAACCTTTAACCCCTTCAAAACCGTTGGCACTCAGATTGTGCAAATCTGCCCAGAAACGGTAGATGGTTTTTGAAAAATTAATTCCTATTTGTGTGAATGTCCAAATGATCTGAAAATTTGACCAATAACTCCTCACACACTATATTGAAATGGGTTGAAACAGTTTTTGAAAATTCTTTTGGGAAGTAGGTCAAATACCACCCAAAGTCTCAACCTTTGCAAGTCTGAAAATCAGACTGCACTAGTCTCAGAACTTTTGATGTTTGACTGACCTATACTTGTCCAAAAGGGTTGAAACTTGTGCCAAATTAACCCTAGAACGTTTATGTATGTTTCTGGAAATTTTTATAATTTTTAGAAAACGTTTACTATTTTTGCGAACGTGAACAATATGAGTAAACAAGCGCAGAAACTGAAATGTAAATGCAGAAAGTAAATTGCACCAAGAATTTTATACTGGTTCGGTTATAAACAACCTACTCCAGTCTTCAAGAACACCTCCTTGGTTCACACTAATTTCACACACGCAGTACCACCTTACCGCAGGGTTGATAGAGTTACACCCTAACTCCAACCCTTTACAAACCTTGTATTGCTAGTACAATTTGCACGAACACCCACCACCTCGCTAGAATGAAGATTGATCACACCTTGATCAATCTTTTACAAAGATGTATGAATGGTGGTTTCTATGAAGCCTATTCAAGAATGAAGAAGTAAGTAAAGTACAATAGGTCTTTTTACAAGAGAAGAAAGAAAGAAAGTGTTAGGAGAAGAAAGCTTTTGCACTTTGATCACTTTTGAATGTAATTCTTGGTGTTATTTTTGTTTGTTTCTTCTCTTCCTCCCTTATAGCATGTAGCCATCCCCTTGCACCCTTCTCCCATCTTGAAACTTTCCTTTTAATTGCTTGAGAGAGTGTGAGACATCATGGTGACAATGTTTTGCTTGCTTGGCATCACTCCATTGGACCATCATTTAGTCATTGCTTACTTGGCACCTTTTGATTGGCTCAATGTTGTCATCATTTGATGACATGGATATTCTGAAAAAAACACTGAATATTTGCCAAATAATCATCACATAAACATTCCATAACTTAAGAGATATTCACAGTAAATTTTGAGACACAAAAATCCCTCTTTCTATCTCAAAAAAATCGGGCCAGCTCCTATGATTCAATGCTGAAATTTCAGCATTTACCACATGAAATAACTCTAGATTTCTTCCAATCCTCTTTGAATTTCTTCCCATAAAAAATACATCCATATCTAAGGTAAGTCTTGCTACAAGATGGAGAATGAATTTGGACACCAAGGAGGGTGAAGGTTCGGCCATAACATCTTCACTCATGCTGAAAATTCAGCATGTGTGATATGAAGAATATCACACTTAATACAATTCAAATCATTTCCATAACTCCTTTGATTTATTCCTTAATAAAAATTGACAATTTATCTTCCTTAATGATGAAGAAAACGTCCACTTGGTACGTGACATGCTGAAATTTTCAGCATGTGACATAAGAGAGGTGTATGTTGAAAACTTACCTTTTGTAGCTTCTCTCTTTGATCCATCAACATTGTATGATTGATCCTTGACCAATCAACATGCCAACAAGGCTCCACATGTGCTCCATCTAGCTGGGATGACGTTTTGAAAGTGTATATACATGTGCTGAAATTTATTTTTGCTAACTTTGAAAAATAGTGCACATTTAATAATATACACATGTAATATTCCAATCAGCCCTTAATTTAATTTTCTAGAACACTTTAAGATGTATATTATATGTAAAAAGTGTCTAGATACGTGCCACATCATGTTCAAGAAAAACGTTCCATGTCAAGTGCGTAGAAAACCGAATTTTCGATATTTATCGATTACCGATTTTTCTCTAATTTAAATTCCAACTTTTGCACATGCTATACATATTATGTTATACATAATATATATAATATATACTTTGAATTTCAGCACTTGGCTGATTTAAAGTGGTACCATAAACATGTGACAAAAAATCAAAATTGGAATATTCACATTTTGGCCTAAATGTGGGATGATTTGTGTGTGCCAACATGGAAAGTATTTTTGTCTCAATATACAGTGTATGGCATGAAATTATTAATAAATTTTGATGTACATGGGTGGCCATTTATTTATGGCAAGTACGTGGACACGTTGGCGAAGTTTCGGTATCGCCGATACGACAAATTTCGGTTTAGAACCTTTTATCGTGTCGTATTTAATTTGTCATCACCATATCTTATATCATATGATATAAGATCTGAATATACTCATAAATATGAGTTAAGTATAGTGGTGTGTGACGTAAACGTACGTTCGTAAGATATATAACGTGTCGATAGTACGTTGGAATACATGTGTATGTGCCTTTTAAAAAAAATCTGAAAATATATATATTATGTATATGTGGCGTGTGAAATTGATGTGGGGAGGAGGAGAGAACTTTCCTTCCATAGCCATGTTGCCTTTATGCCTTTTCCAAATGCATCTTCCTTTAATGAACTACTTAGTTTATTAAACTAAGTACTTCACTTAATGAACTACTTTAGTTCATTAATTGTGGCACCTGAAAATAGTATAAACTCAACAAATGTTCGCCATATGATGTAAGCTTTAAGCTTCATGGCTCGTTAGTACGGCAACATAATATATAAGCTAAATAAGGCATGTTATCATGCATACATGTACACTTGTGTATATATATATATCCAACGTTTATATATATATATATATTCAAATTTCTTTATTTTGAAATCACTCAAACCCTCATATTCCTACAAAGTCTACGATCTCGGATTTCATTTCAACATTTTCGGATGTTAAAGAAATAATTTCAGACCTCAATGCACTAATTATACTTGACGACTCTTCTTTTGAATCGTTTAATTGAGACACAAGATTTGTGATAGAGGATTCTAACAATTTCTTGTCTTCAACTAAGCGTTTCTTTTCTTTAGCAAGAGCTTTTGAAAATTTATGCAATTCAGATATTCACTAAACAAATCATCATATGAAGCTTCATTATCAGAATCGGAATCGGAATTTACCTCATTTGACGCCTTTGATGCAAAGCAAACTTGAGCCGTTTCATCCTCAGCTTCTTCATTTTCTGAGTCGGATGAATCACTCCATGTAGAAGCTTTGAAGGCCCTTCTTGTATTCCTTTGTTTCGGTTCTGAGACGAGTCTAGTATGTGTCCGTTCCTTGTCATGGTTTTTGTTCATTGTTTTGTCCTTGTTTGGACAGTCATAGGAAATATGTCCAGATTTTCCACAGTCATAACATTTCATGTCTTTATCATTGTTCTTATTTCTGTTTGACTTAGATGAAGTGGATTTATGTTTGTTTCTAAATGACTTCTTCATAAATTTCTTAATCCTTTAGCCAATAGAATTAGATTTTCATCATCCGAATCCGTGTCACTATCATTTACGCAATTAGAAGAAGTAGAGACGTATTCATTTGAATTGAAAGCTATTGTCTTACTTGTTTGGAAGTTGATTCGGATTTCCTCATAGTAAGTTTGTTTTCATATACCTTCAATGATCCAATCAATTCCTCCATTTTTATTGACTTGGTTTCTTTGCTTTCTTCTATTGCGGTAACTTTCGGATCCCATTCGGATGGAAGGCTTCTCAATACCTTTTGTACCTTTTCCTGTGAAGTGAAAGCTTTGCCAAGAGACTCAAGAGAATTGTAGATGTTAGTTAATCTCAAATCCATATCAACAATGGATTCATTTGGCAACAATTTGAAGGATTCAGAATAGACATAAGCATATTGATTTTGGACTCTTTTACTTGACTTGTTCCTTCATGCTTCATTTCTAAACTCTTCCACATATCTTGTGCATTAGAACAATTAGATACATAACTAGATTCACTTTTGCTCAAACCATTTAGAAGAAGTTGCATAGCTTTAGCATTCATACTTAGCTTCTTCTTATCATCACTTGTATACTCTAGTTTAGACTTTGTAACTTCTATATCAACACCATCAACCGCGGTTATCTTAGATGGAACAAAGGACCATCTTCTATTATAGACCACAAATCAATATCAATAACCATAAGAAACAATTTCATACGAAGTTTCCAATGATTAAAAGACTCACCATCAAAGAGTGGAGGCCTTTGGCTAGACATACCTTCTTGCTCGGTTTTGTGACTAGTTGATGCCATCTCACAAAGATTGTTATATCTTCTTGTTATGAGTGTACCTCGCTCTGATACCAATTGTTGGACCTATATAGCACCACTAGAAGGGGGGAGTTGAATAGTGAGTGCGGAAAAAATTGGTTTATAAAAATTTTAAGGACCAATTACTCACTTCTGAAAACAGAGACTGCTTTCAGGACCCGTTTTTAAAAACTTGGTTGACTGGGTTGTAGATCTCCAAAAATAGTGAAATTTTGACACAATGTACTCTCAGGTGTTATGAAGGTTTCATAAAAATTTCAGATTAAAACTCAAAGGTTAAGTCACTCAAATATGGTACGTGATCTGACTGTGTCAGTTTGGACAGAACCTGTACCTTAAAATGAAAAACTTATTCCTATTTTGTGACAACTCCAAATGACCTGAAACTTTTATGAGATGACCCTTAGGATGTGTAGTATACTCAGTTAAAACAGTTTTGAAAAATTCCTTGGAAAGTATGTCAACCAAGTTGATGTTCTCAACCTCTGCCAATCTGAAAAACAGATTTGTACTAGTCTCAGAACTATGAACGTTTGGATGACTTATACTTATCCAAATTTGATAAAATCACTGGGAAATGAACCCTAAGACACAAGGCTATGTTTCTGAAAGTTTGTATGATTTTTGAAAATTATTTGCTATTTTTACCGAGATCATAAAGATGATGCAAAAACAGAAACTGAGAGTAAAAATGTTGAAAGTAAGAACACCAAGAATTTTATACTGGTTCGGCCAACGTGACCTACTCCAGTCTTCAAGGACACCTTTCTTGGTTTTCACTAGTCACCAAAGTCACCTTAGAATAAGGGTGGATAGAGTTATACACCAACTCCTTCAATCCAAACCCTTTTACAATGTTCTACACAAAGAACAACACCAAAGAATCACCAATCAGCACCACCTCACCAAATGAAGGTTTGATCACACCTTGATCAACCTTGTACACCAATGAATCTTATTTGGGTGATGTTTATGAAGCCTATACTGAATATGACATGTAAGTATGATAGGCTTTGGGTATATACAAGAGATGAATATGGAAAATGAATTGTAGTCTTGCAAACACTAAACAGAATTTTTGCACTTGTTGTTCTTGTTTTGTGTTGATCATCTCTTGGCCTTTTATAGATGGTTGGGGCGCCTAAGAGGGTTGAGAGGAGCCTCCCAAATCTGATTTGAATTGTCTTGTAATGCCTTTGAATAAATTTGAATGTTTTAGGTCATTAATTCCCCCCAAAACTTCAGCCACCAATCTGAAATTTCAAATTCAAAAACAGAATTTTCAGCTTTGTTTGGTCTTGTCTTTGACTCCTTAATTTGTGTATCTTTGTCTTCCATCATTGCTTGGTCTTTCTTCATCAATTATATTATAATATGAACTCCTCCAAGGCTCCCAACATGCTGTCCCAGCCGCCCCATCTGGTCAGCCAATGTGCTGAATTCAAATCTGAATTTTGCATGGTAACAATGTAGAATTCTTCATGAACATGGTAAATTTCTTTTACCATTTACCTTGCCTTCTAGAACCCTTCAAGATATGTCTTTGGCTGTGTATAATACATGTATAAATACATGTGGCATCATGTAGCAAATAAACGTTCCATGTACGATGATGTAGTAACTTCAAATTTCAACTTCCGTCGATTGCTCGGTTTTTCTCCGTTTTGTCTCAAACCTCTTCAACATATAAAATGTGTAATGTAACATGCAATATACATATAAACATGTATAATCTCAGCTCCAATGTGTATAATATGTTCGGCCAAGGGGTATATCAATTTTGAATTTGATTTTCAGAGAAATAAGGAAGATGATGGAGAATTGATATATGTATTTGTTTTGTGACTTTGGTATTGATCTCTCCATGTAGTGCACGAAATTTTTAGTATTGAAAATGTATATTGGCTGGCCATCTTTGTATGATAAGTATATGATGTGTCGGAGATGGCTCGGTAGTCATATAATATGATACATTTTGGTTTATGTACTTTTGTCATGTCGATGTAATTTTGGAAGTTTGATGACATGAAATATATGTATTGAGAGTATCATGGATGTGTATATGATGTATATATGACTCTCTTGTCGTTGACATGTGTTGATGGCATATTGACAAAGTGTCGAGATAGAAAGACATAGCTTGTCGTCTCGGAGATAGAAATATATGTCGAATGTATATCCATGAAATGTATATATGCCGTGTGACTCCAAGAATTATATGATGTGTGTATCCATAAAATATATATGCCGAGTATGTCCAAGATATATATATGCCATATCCGAGAGATGTATACTTGCCGTGTATATCACCTGAGAATATTATCAATGTGTGCCATATGATTTAAGCCTTAACGCTTCATGGCTCGATAGTACAACAGTGATAGATACAGACATATAAGACATACGCATTTTGAAATCACATAACATCATGTAATCATATAAATCATGCACTTGTAAATCATTCAAACCATGATTTCTCAACAAGGATATGGGCCCATTTTACTTTACCCTAATGGTACCGAGTCCCATGCTGTTGTTGCGATGAAGCAATTCGAGTTACCGCCTAACCTATTAATATGTCACTAGCGTTTGCAGTAGGGTGTTCTGGTTAACATTCTAGTTCATTCAAATTAATTATCTAATATTCAACTAGGATTACTAAGATTACAGCTCAAAGAATACTGATCAACTTAGATAAGATAGAATTGTATGGGATACCCTAGGTATAGTGATTCGTAATCGATCGTCTCCTTAAGTCTAAGGTCATAACTTACCTTTAGGATTGTTCTTAGTATCATCGTTTCTTAAGTCTAAGATCATGTCTTATTTCTAAAATCGTGCTTAGTTTATGATCAACGCTTATGACTACCTTCCGTACTTATGTCGATTCAACTCTTAATCGGAATCGTTATTTATGTTTAAGATTGTGACTTATGTTCAGGATTATCGCTTATAACTAAGAGCAGTACCTATGTTCATGATCTTCGTTTATGCTCAAATCATCACTTATGTCTAAGATTATGACTTAACAACAAAATCGTAACTTAATTTCTAAGATCATAGCCTAAATCTACATTTCTGCCGTGGATCTAGGGCCATGCTTTGAAGGTCATACTCTCGGCATGTAATACCTCTTGAACTCATTCCAAACTTAGATTCGAGTGATTGGCGGTGTCAGTTGTGCTGTGCCACCACTCTTCCGCATCTCCTTGTCGAAGAATCTCCGGTCTGAATGTGGTGGTGGAGGCAGTGCCTGCTAGTTCAACAGCTGGTGTCACTGTGTTAAGGTGTTGGTCGTGGTGACCAGGGCATCTTCAAGTGCTTGAGGATGATCCAATGATGCTGGTGGTTCTCACCACTATTTCCTCTATTACCGGCTTGTTCATGTCTTGCCGGCATTTTTTTTGGGAAATTTAGAACGGTCGAAAATAGATTTATTTAAATATAGGGTAAGTTAGGGGGTACTTTGAGAATTTCCAACAGCTTAGGGGTTGCATGTAGATGTTCAGGGATAATTTGGGAGATTCTGTCATTTACATAATTCGTGCTAAAAGTTAGGAGCAGAATAGTAATTATGTAAGAAAATGATCGCTCACTCTCGTACCCCTTAACCCGATCATAGCTTAAGTCTAAGACCATCACTTAACCCTATTTTGTTGCTTAAGGGTAAAATCGTCATTTTAAGAGAAGATCGTAACTTATGTCTAAGTGATCTAATTAATCCTGCGTTTCCGAGGTGGATCTGGAGCCTCGGCTCTGATACCACCTGTAGCGCCCTGCTCCTGAACCCTAGCTTCGAGAACAGTATACCCGTCGTAGCCTACTACGAGGACTACAAAGCATCGTTCAAACTTCTTTACACGTCAGAACTGACGTAGAAATTTTTCGCAAAAACGATAATTAAAGAAATAAACATCTTGATTAAATTAAATCCATCAGAATAAAATCAAGTACAAGGGTTGACGAAACCCGCTAAATCAAGTATGAAATAATAAAATCAAACAATAAACTTAGGTGGAGGTCTATCTGACTATCCCAAGAACAAGCTCCCGGTCAACAAGATCCCTTCTCGAGCCCATCTCACTCTTCTCAGCCTCGATAAACATAGATACTCTTAATCCTGATCACCTGTGGAGGGGAGGTGGGGGGTGAGTGATGGGAGTCACTCGTAGGTTACCCGTCTCTCCCGAAAAGGGACAGTCACATACTGAGTCGGGTAAACAATTAAACACGTAAAGCAGGTAGCAGATAAATAAAGCAATAAAGCATAAACAGATAAATAATAAAGCAAATAAAGCATAAATACGGAAATAACACATACCCGACCCGATTCGTATCCCAAAACATAGCACTGAAACACTTAACAACAAGATAAATGATCACAACAATCACAAATGCAATGCGCAAGTTCATGATGCATGCACCTCTATCTCCGTGTCACACACAGTCATTTAATATCACACGTTATGCTTTTTCTTTTCCATGTTATGCTATGCATGTTCCGGGTCCTATTAGGTGAAGGTAACCATTATTACCAACACCCATCACACGCCTTGTCAGGCCACACGTCCCGTAGGACCACACGGCTCATAGGCCAAATGCAATGCTCGTGCCATGAATGCGTCACACTTTCACACTTCTGTTTCCCCTATGTGCATGCTCCGTTCTATGTTGCGTGTTACCTATATTGCGTAGTTACCCTATGTTGTGTGGGTTCATTACTGTATTTTATCTTCTACCGTTATTTTATCTTTCTAGACTTTATTTTAGGTTTCTGCACTTTATTTTATTTTTCCTAGGCTTTCAAACACTTAAATATTTTATTTAACCATTTTTATCTTCCCCTACTATTTTTATTTCTTTTATCATAATTTATTTAATGGGTTTCTATTTTCCCATTTATAAAACATTATTAATAACAACTTAATTAGGTATATATATATATATATTATATTTCATTCTAGGCAACAGCCTCTCTTTTTTTCCTTTTATTTTTGTTAATTTTAATTTATTTCATCAGTTTCTAAATTTATTAATTTTCATATTAATTAAATATATGTATATATTATTTATTTATTTATCATTTCTCCTAGCGACTGAGGCTAACCTTTTTTTTCCTTTTATTATTTTCTTTTATTTACTGTATTTCTAATTTCTTATTTATTAAACAATAGTTATATTACTTTATTTATCATTATTCTATTAATTAAATTTATTTGTTCTTTCTTATTTCCGTGGCTGCCTACATTCTTTTTTTAATTATTATTTTGTTTTATATTATTTTATTCTCAAATTATTAAATAATAATTATATTCATTATTTTTTTTATCCCAGCCTGCCAACAAATTTTTTTCCATCTAATATAATTTATACACCTAACAATGAATATTGTTAATACCTTATATTACAATATCATAAAAAAGAAAAACTCTTTTGCCACCAATATTTTAGCCACTGCCCTTGAATGGACAATGGCTCAATAGCCACAACGTTCAGCATCCAGGAAACAAAATCTCACAATTACACTTAAATAGCACATGAAACAACAAAAGAAAATAATATTCACTTAATATTATATAATAGGCCATCAACATCATGGAGATCAAAATTTTGCACATACTTTGAAAACAACACCTGGAAGCAGCAACAACAATTATTCACTTATATATTTTAATAATGTTTCTACCCACATCCATCACAGTACCAATCAAACATATAATTATATATATTTCATGCACACACAATTTACAAATACATATGCTACATTCATATATTAAAACCCCACATAAACTTGGAACAGCACAGACAGCGACATCAACAACAACTTAAATTTGACATATGCTTTCATAAATATTTCCGCTGCACATATATAAACATATAACCAATAAACGTACAGTGATAAACAAACAATCTCAATACAGAATGCGAAGGAATCCAAAGCAATCCGACAGAGGGGAGGGTAACCTACCTCTCACCTCGAGAATTTCCTAGACACGGTGGTTGGATTTGACGTGGGTGGCTTCCCTCCTTCTCTTCCTTCTCTTCTCTCTATTCCTTTTTCTTTCTTTCCTTCCCTTTTCCTTTTCCTTTTCTTCCCATGCTCCTGTCCTCTCCCTCTCACAGTTCTCTCTCTTTTTGTCTTCCTTTTTTGTTTGTCATGTTCCAGCCGAAATGGCTGTTAAATAAATGGTGGGAGTTTTGATTGGCTAAAATCATGAGGAGTGGGGGAAAGGTTAGGAAAATAGTGGGGAGTGATTTGGGGAGTTAAAGGGGAGTTATGAGTGGGTAGTTAATTAGAATAATTTGGTTTTTATTTTATTTTTGTAACACTTAAATTTAATTAATCCATCAATTATTTAATTTTCTTTTTTTTCCTTTTTTAACTTCCGGTTACGACATATGCCTTCTGGAAGATCACTTTACAACATCAACATTACCTCATGCACTTTACAAGATATAGCTTGTCGTCTCGGAGATAGAAATATATGTCGAATGTATATCCATGAAATGTATATATGCCGTGTGACTCCAAGAATTATATGATGTGTGTATCCATAAAATATATATGCCGAGTATGTCCAAGATATATATATATGCCATATCCAAGAGATGTATATATGCCGTGTATATCACCTGAGAATATTATCAAATTGTGCCATATGATTTAAGCCTTAACGCTTCATGGCTCGTTAGTACAACAGTGATAGATACAGACATATAAGACATACACATTTTGAAATCTCATAACATCATGTAATCATATAAATCATGCACTTGTAAATCATTCAAACCATGATTTCTCAACAAGGATATGGGCCCGTTTTACTTTACCCTAATGGTAACGAGTCCCATGCTGTTGTTGCGATGAAGCAATTCGAGTTACCGCCTAACCTATTAATATGTCACTAGCGTTTGCAGTAGGGTGTTCTGGTTAACATTCTAGTTCATTCAAATTAATTATCTAATATTCAACTAGGATTACTAAGATTACAGCTCAAAGAATACTGATCAACTTAGATAAGATAGAATTGTATGGGATACCCTAGGTATACGTGATTCGTAATCGATCGTCTCCTTAAGTCTAAAGTCATAACTTACCTTTAGGATTGTTCTTAGTATCATCGTTTCTTAAGTCTAAGATCATGTCTTATTTCTAAAATCGTGCTTAGTTTATGATCAACGCTTATGACTACCTTCCGTACTTATGTCGATTCAACTCTTAATCGGAATCGTTATTTATGTTTAAGATTGTGACTTATGTTCAGGATTATCGCTTATAACTAAGAGCAGTACCTATGTTCATGATCTTCGTTTATGCTCAAATCATCACTTATGTCTAAGATTATGACTTAACAACAAAATCGTAACTTAATTTCTAAGATCATAGCCTAAATCTACATTTCTGCCGTGGATCTAGGGCCATGGTTTGAAGGTCATACTCTCGGCATGTAATACCTCTTGAACTCATTCCAAACTTAGATTCGAGTGATTGGCGGTGTCAGTTGTGCTGTGCCACCACTCTTCCGCATCTCCTTGTCGAAGAATCTCCGGTCTGAATGTGGTGGTGGAGGCAGTGCCTGCTAGTTCAACAGCTGGTGTCACTGTGTTAAGGTGTTGGTCGTGGTGACCAGGGCATCTTCAAGTGCTTGAGGATGATCCCATGATGCTGGTGGTTCTCACCACTATTTCCTCTATTACCGGCTTGTTCATGTCTTGCCGGCATTTTTTTTGGGAAATTTAGAACGGTCGAAAATAGATTTATTTAAATATAGGGTAAGTTAGGGGGTACTTTGGGAATTTCCAACAGCTTAGGGGTTGCATGTAGATGTTCAGGGATAATTTGGGAGATTCTGTCATTTACATAATTCGTGCTAAAAGTTATGAGCAGAATAGTAATTATGTAAGAAAATGATCGCTCACTCTCGTACCCCTTAACCCGATCATAGCTTAAGTCTAAGACCATCACTTAACCCTATTTTGTTGCTTAAGGGTAAAATCGTCATTTTAAGAGAAGATCGTAACTTATGTCTAAGTGATCTAATTAATCCTGCGTTTCCGAGGTGGATCTGGAGCCTCGGCTCTGATACCACATGTAGCGCCCCGCTCCTGAACCCTAGCTTCGAGAACAGTACACCCGTCGTAGCCTACTACGAGGACTACAAAGCATCGTTCAAACTTCTTTACACGTCAGAACTGACGTAGAAATTTTTCGCGAAAACGATAATTAAAGAAATAAACATCTTGATTAAATTAAATCCATCAGAATAAAATCAAGTACAAGGGTTGACGAAACCCGCTAAATCAAGTATGAAATAATAAAATCAAACAATAAACCTAGGTGGAGGTCTATCTGACTATTCTAAGAACAAGCTCCCGGTCAACAAGATCCCTTCTCGAGCCCATCTCACTCTTCTCAGCCTCGATAAACATAGATACTCTTAATCCTGATCACCTGTGGAGGGGAGGTGGGGGAGGAGGTGAGTGATAGGAGTCACTCGTAAGTTACCCGTCTCTCCCGAAAAGGGACTGTCACATACTGAGTCGGGTAAACAATTAAGTACGTAAAGCAGGTAGCAGATAAATAAAGCAATAAAGCATAAACAGATAAATAATAAAGCAAATAAAGCATAAATACGGAAATAACACATACCCGACCTGATCCGTATCCCAAAACATAGCACTGAAACACTTAACAACAAGATAAATTATCACAACAATCACAAATGCAATGCGCAAGTTCATGATGCATGCACCTCTATCTCCGTGTCACACG
Source organism: Eustoma russellianum (assembly GCA_036186865.1). Classification (NCBI taxonomy): domain Eukaryota; kingdom Viridiplantae; phylum Streptophyta; class Magnoliopsida; order Gentianales; family Gentianaceae; genus Eustoma; species Eustoma russellianum. The sequence goes on along the minus strand of AP025066.1, from coordinate 19,401,794 downwards.
CAGTCATTTAATATCACACGTTATGCTTTTTCTTTTCCATGTTATGCTATGCATGTTCCGGGTCCTATTAGGTGAAGGTAACCATTATTACCAACACCCATCACACGCCTTGTCAGGCCACACGTCCCGTAGGACCACACGGCTCATAGGCCAAATGCAATGCTCGTGCCATGAATGCGTCACACTTTCACACTTCTGTTTCCCCTATGTTGCATGCTCCGTTCTATGTTGCGTGTTACCTATATTGCGTAGTTACCCTATGTTGCGTGGGGTTCATTACTGTATTTTATCTTCTACCGTTATTTTATCTTTATAGACTTTATTTTAGGTTTCTGCACTTTATTTTATTTTTCCTAGGCTTTCAAACACTTAAATATTTTATTTAATCATTTTTATCTTCCCCTACTATTTTTATTTCTTTTATCATAATTTATTTAATGGGTTTCTATTTTCCCATTTATAAAACATTATTAATAACAACTTAATTAGGTATATATATATATATATATATATATATATATATATATATATATATATATATATATATTATATTTCATTCTCTCCAACAGCCTCTCTTTTTTTTCTTTTATTTTTGTTCATTTTAATTTATTTCATCAGTTTCTAAATTTATTAATTTTCATATTAATTAAATATATGTATATATTATTTATTTATCATTTCTCCTAGCGACTGAGGCTAACCTTTTTTTTTCCTTTTATTATTTTCTTTTATTTACTGTATTTCTAATTTCTTATTTGTTAAACAATAGTTATATTACTTTATTTATCATTATTCTATTAATTAAATTTATTTGTTCTTTCTTATTTCCGTGGATGCCTACATTCTTTTTTTAATTATTATTTTGTTTTATATTATTTTATTCTCAAATTATTAAATAATAATTATATTCATTATTTTTTTTATCCCAGCCAGCCAACAAATTTTTTTTCCATCTAATATAATTTATACACCTAACAATGAATATTGTTAATACCTTATATTACAATATCATAAAAAAGAAAAACTCTTTTGTCACCAATATTTTAGCCACTGCCCTTGAATGGACAGTGGCTCAATAGCCACAACGTTCAGCATCCAAGAAACAAAATCTCACAATTACACTTAAATAGCACATGAAACAACAAAAGCAAATAATATTCACTTAATATTATATAATAGGCCATCAACATCATGGAAATCAAAATTTTGCACATACTTTGAAAACAACACCTGGAAGCAGCAACAACAATTATTCACTTATATATTTTAATAATGTTTCTACCCACATCCATCACAGTACCAATCAAACATATAATTATATATATTTCATGTACACACAATTTACAAATACATATGCTACATTCATATATTAAAACCCCACATAAACTTGGAACGGCACATGACAGCGACATCAACAACAACTTAAATTTGACATATGCTTTCATAAATATTTTCGCTGCACATATATAAACATATAACCAATAAACGTACAGTGATAAACAAACAATCTCAATACAGAATGCGAGGGAATCCAAAGCAATCCGACAGAGGGGAGGGTAACCTACCTCTCACCTGGAGAATTTCCTAGACACGGTGGTTGGATTTGGCGTGGGTGGCTTCCCTTCTTCTCTTCCTTCTCTTCTCTCTATTCATTTTTCTTTCTTTCCTTCCCTTTTCCTTTTCCTTTTCTTCCCATGCTCCTGCCCTCTCCCTCTCACGGTTCTCTCTCTTTTTGTCTTCCTTTTTTGTTTTGTCATGTTCCAGCCGAAATGGCTGTTAAATAAATGGTGGGAGTTTTGATTGGCTAAAATCATGAGGAGTGGGGGAAAGGTTAGGGAAATAGTAGGGAGTGATTTGGGGAGTTAAGGGGGAGTTATGAGTGGGTAGTTAATTAGAATAATTTGGTTTTTATTTTATTTTTGTAACACTTAAATTTAATTAATCCATCAATTATTTAATTTTCTTTTTTTTTCCTTTTTAACTTCCGGTTACGACATATGCCTTCTGGAAGATCACTTTACAACATCAACATTACCTCATTTCTTTAGAGGCTTTCGCCAATAACAGAGTATGGGGGTCGGATGTACGCAATCATATCCATGTGTTAGAAACACACATATGTTGTTTTCCGATGACTCGTAATGAGCGTCAAGCTGTGTCGATCAACTTACTTCACAACATAAGAAGCGCATCCAATTTAGTGCGTCATTTTGCTTTATTCCATCATATTCTAAGTTAAAAAGAGTGTGTCATTGACTCCATTCAAAATGGAAATATCACTTGATAATGGAGCCAAATTCTCTCCAAGGATGAGATGTTAAAGACTTAAAATGGAATACAACCCTAAAACTGATTTCCATCGAATAACATTTCCTTCAAATTGGATATGTTGGAAATAGAAGAGGGAATAGAACCATGGAAATTGTTGTTGGAAAGGTATAAACCTTTAATCTGGTTAAGACGATCTACCCAATACGGGATTTCTCCTGTGAGCACATTATCACTCAAGTCTAGCTCTTTCAATCTGTGCAAGCTGCTAATTCCTTAGGCAAATCGCCGTGGAAAATTATTTTTACTCAGATTAAGCAAAACAAGGAAGGAAATGTTAGGCAGCTGAGGAGGAATTGTTCCAGCGAGATCCATGTTTGGAAGACTTAACCCCATGACTCTATAATGGTGCGAGCCGCAAGTGACTCCAATCCAATTGCAAACTGAAGATTTTAGCAGACAAATTCGTTGCAAAGATGTGGTTTGGGTCAAAGAGACGTGAGCTTTCATGTCAAGAAGAGCACTATGATAAGTAGAAATGCTAGTTTTGGCCATGGCAACGAAATCTAAGAGGGAATGCATGAAAGCAAGAGTAAAGGCAACGAAATCCAAGAGGCTATGCATGAAAGCAAGAGTAAAACGGATACAAAAACAATAATTGGAGCACTTGCAAGCTGGAATTCCTATTAAATACTTTGAATCTGCGGAGAGTAGTTTTTTGTTTGTAACTCCTTGTTCCTTTGGAGCTGTGGATGTTTGCATATAATATGTTAAATGGAAGAAAAAAATAATCTTTTTTTTTTTATCTTTGTCTGTGTATGATTGCCTCTAATATAATACATGGTTACAGCTACTATTATGGAATAATATTTACAAATTTGATAACAATGATTTCGTCCTAATTTAGGTTATCTGATTGTTGATTTCTTTCTTTCCAATAAATTCTGATTCTCTTTCCTTTTTGGTGCATATCTTCTAACACTATCCCTCAAGTTGAGCAATGGAGTTGTCAATGCTCAACTTGCTTAGTGCTTCAGAGAAAACCCTTCCTTCCACAGTCTTAGTGAGAATATCTGCCAATTGATCCTTCCACTTTAGGAATGGTAGCTCGATCGTGCCATCTTCGATTTTTCTTTGATAAAGTATCGGTCAATCTCTACATGATTGGTTCGATCATGTTGGACAGGATCTCTGAAATTCTTATCACCACTTTATTGTCACATCTTTGAAGATTTGGTGGGAAATCTATTTCGTTCAACACCCCTTTTAACCACAAAATTTCAATTATATCTTTCACAATGCCTTTGAATTCCGCCTCTGCACTAGAAAGTGTTACAAATTTCTGCTTCTTATTCCTCCAGGTCACTAGGTTCCCTTCAGCAAACCCGAAGTATACTGATGTGGACTTCCGATATTTGGGTTGCCAGCCTAATTTGCTTCTATATATGCCTCGATATCAAGATGTCCATTCTTTCTGAATAAGAGTCTATTCCCGCTGGTGCCCTTTAGATAGCGCAGGATGTGACTGATGCAAAAACTGGCTTACCATTTCAACCGTATATGATATGTCTGGTCTTGTATGAGCTAAGTAAATTAGTTTTTCCACCAGTCGCTGATATCATCCTTTGTCTACTGGTTTTGCCCCTTGTTCAATTTAGAGTCCATGGTTGACCTGTATTCAGGTATCCACTGGTTTGCAGTCAATCATTCCTGTCTCCACAAGTAAGTTCAGAATATACTTTTGCTGATCTATAAATATCCCATGTTTGGACCTTAAGAGTTCGATTCCAAGAAAGTACTTTAGTCTCCCCAAGTCTTTCATCTCAAACGGCGAGCAAACTTTCTCTCAGTTTTGCAATCTCCTTTCGATCAATTCCGGTGATAATCGTACCGTCTACATGAATGATCAAGAAAGTCACGAGCTCAACTCTCCTTTTTATAAACAGAGTATGATCTGAGTTACTTTGTTTATAACCGTATCTTTTCATTGCCAAGGTAAATCTGTGATTGCTTCAGTTCGTAAAGTGCCTTTTGACATATCTCTCCCTTAGAAATCCATTAGAGAAGCCCCGAGGAGCTTACATGTATACATCTTCCTTCAAATCTCCATGAAGAAAGGCGTTCTTCACGTCGAACTGATAAAGTGGCCAGTCCTTGTTTGCCATTGGAGAAAATATCTTAGAGTAATCACCTCCATATTCAAGTGCCTATCGACCTCAATATGTTTAGTCTGATCATGCTGGACTGGGTTCTCAAATATACCGATTGCCACCTTATTATCACACATCAAAGCACTGGACGTTCCACTCGGAGTCCCTTTTCACTCATCAACTTCTTTAACCAAAAGATTTCTATGACGCCTTTGGTGATTCCTCGGAATTCAGCCTCAACACTTGATAATGCTACCACTTTCTGCTTCTTACTTTTCCATGTTACCAAATTGCCCCCAACAAAGGTAAAATACCCAGATGTAGACCTCCGGTCATGCGGATTACCTGCCCAATCTGCATCGGTAAATACTTCCGCATTCAAGTGTCCATGTCTCTTAAATAGAATTCCATGTCCGGCCGTGCCTTTTAAGTGCCTCACAATTCTCTTCACTGCTATCATATGGTCTTTTTGTGGGTGATGCATAAACTGACTTATGACCCCCATTGCATATACTATGTCTAGCCGTGTGTGAGTGTAGCGCCCCACACCGGACCTTATCCGAATGCGGTGCACCCACCGTACTTCACTACGGAGAGTACTAAGCGTCATGCATAACATTTGAAAATCCATAACTTAAGTCATGGACTCCCATGTTAACATTTAACATGGTAGCAAAATTTAGGCAGAATTAAAACTTTAGAAATAAACATGCATGCCGAAATACTAAGCCCCAAAACAATAGTCCGACATAACGCGATAGAAACGAAACCCCAAAAGTCCAAACATAGTCCATAATACAAATATCAGATCAGCACAAAAGTCCTTAAGCATCTTCGTCCTTCAGCTCCTTGTCTACGGGTACGGCACTCTCGGTTCATCATCACTGTCTCTGGAGAAAAATAAAGGTATGAGTGATCAAAATCACCCAGCAAGCATACAATAAACTATCATGAAATAAATAAAGAATCATAACATGAATGGAAAACCCCAAGAACCTCAAACGTTAATTCATACATGGCCTTTAATCCTTGATCTGCTGAAGGTATAACCTAATCATAATTTAAGTATACCATTCTAACATTATCATATCCCTTCCTAACTTAACCGTCCTATCATGCAAAGTGCACATGAAATATGCATGATCCAATGCATGATGTCACGTCGTGGCAAAAATCATCATTTGGTCCCGTAAAATAAGCATAAAGAAAATAGAGTGTCAGATCAATTAACCCTGGATCTGAGCGGGTCCAAAACATATCGTCAGACCAATTAACCCCGGGTCTGGGATGGGTCTAGAACATATCATCAGACCAATTAACCCCGGGTCTGGGACGGGTCCAGAACATGTCAACATGCCGATTAACCCCGGGCCTGGATCAGGTCCAGAACATATCATCGGACCAATTAACCCCGGGTCCAAAACAGGTCCAGAACATATCATGTCATCAGACCTATTAACCACTGGTCTGGTCGGGTTATGAGCATGCTTAGCTGGCAAGGAAGTCATAAAGCATTTCTTTTGAAAATCATGGGACCATAGTAACTTACGTGCATAACGAAAACTTGCTTGCTTGAAAAGAACTTGCTTGCATACGGAAAAAACTTTGTAAATCAGATTCATGATGCACATGATCATGCGTGATACATGGGATGAAATGCAATGCAAGTCATAACATGAATTAACTTAAAAATTACTTAGGACATGACATAGGCATAATCCCATGAGCTGAAAATTTTCCAGAATTTACGTTCTCTTCATGAGGCTTCTAATATAACAAATCAGGCCTATTTTCATCATCTTTTGACTTACACATGCATAAGTCCTATCTACATGCCATAAAATTTTCGTAACGTTTCAAGATGAGTAAAACCCTTAAATCATCAAGTCCTAAAAAGTGTACTGCTGAATCCAGCAGTGCAGTACCCATCTTTTTCTTAATTTCCAAGACCAAAAAATCTTAATTAATTTGGGCCAACACCTGGGAAACACAGTAAACACATCAAGGAGTAATATACATGTTTCCAAACAGTCCATACATGTTCAAATCCGCAAGACTAAGGCCTCCCAACTTATTCCATAATTCTGCCTTGTTTTCCAGATTTGTAACGCCAACTTCAATTCAGCAGTTACCCCTCAAAATGATAATTCCAAGTTGATTAATTTACATGGACATGCTCATCTATGTCCTAAGTAATTACCATAAAAATTCCAGAGCAATCCAATAACTTTAGAGGGGTCACTTAATTATTTTTCCAAAATTGGTTACATGCTGATTCTGGAGCGACCAGTTTTAGTAAAAATCTTATTGTGGAAAAACCATAAGTTCTTTTACCAAAATTCCAACTCACAGACTTAATAAACATATAAGAATAGAATCCTACGAAACATAAGCTCATTTGCACGTTCCTAAGGTCCATTTTTAGGTCACACAGCACACCACTTAAAACTGTCTAGCTCCAGTAGTTTTGTCTTTTGCCACTTTTCATGACAAGTGTTCACCAACTAACCTTATTTTTATAAAATGACTTATTAGCCACTAAATACACCCTTTAACATGAACACTTCCAAGTATCATTCATTAAGCCATTTATGAATTAACCCAAAACAGTTTGCAACTTGCATATAGCACTCATCACCTTTGCTCATTTCACACTTCACAGAGTCTATCCTTGGTACAAATAATTCACGCATCACCCAACTACCAAAACAGCCCGTTTTCTTGTACTAAGAAGGCTCATGTCACATTTCAAATTGAGTACAAATACACCCATGTAATAAATCATTCAAGCATGCAAAAGCCATTACTTTTTATGATGAGGTAGACACATCCTACTAAGTTTATCTAGGCATGCAACACATTTATATGCTAATTCATTCAATCATGTCAAAACAACTTTGCAAAATTACATATAGCACACACGCCACCTTCATGCTTCTCATGCTTCACATAAAATGTATTCTTTCTAAGAATCAATTTGCTAATCCATGCACCATCCTAAAACAGCCCTCATATCATATTGCATGTAGGTAAAGAACTCATCTTTGGAAGGATTATTCACATGCAAGTCACTTTTCTTAAAGAACCAATAAGTTCTTATGCTTTACACTTAGTATCTTCAACTAAAATTCATATCTTAAAAATAGCTAGTCATTCAAATCATTAAATCCTTAAATAAATCATGAAAGTCTAAAGTATACTTGCCTCTTCAAGCTAGAACCTTCCTTTAGCTTGGATCTTAGATGAAAAAGGAGGAATATTAGCTACCATTTTAAATAAGGAATAAAGCTAGATGGATGCTAGATTTGATTACCAAAATGAGGATTGAATGGAGTTTGAAAGGAATTCAAACCACCAAGAAGCTAGAACCACTTAGAAGCTTGAAAAGTTTGCACCTAGTGACCAAGGAGGTCACGGTTTTAGCAAGAAAAAGTAGGAATATAAGCTTCATCCTTTGGATTAAGAAATTCACTTAAGAAGCTTGGACTGTGACTTACCTAGATGATTCTTTGAAGCTTGAAGATGAGAATAGTCTTGAATCTCCAAGCTTCAAGGGGGCCGTATGGAAGGATGGTGATGGTGGTAAAATAGCCTAAGTGTTCAATGCTCTCCAATGTCTTACTTGTGAAATTCTTGAAGGTGTTCAAGGTGGAGATGGAGGAGAAGCTTCTAGGTAATATAAAGAAGGCTTAATGGTGTAAGAGAGAGAGAGGAGGCCGGCGCATGGGGAAGGAGGGAGACAAGACTTTGCCTAAAAGGTGAGAAAAATAATATTGGTCTTGTAATTTCTACCTTTTTGCCTCCCATGCTTGGATTATTTTATTGTATTATTATTATCTAATCAAATATTAAGAAAGGCTAGAAAAGTAGAGAGGGTTCTAGAAACCCCTTGGTTTGGCTGAAATCTTGGAGGCCCTTGGGGAGGGTATTTTTGTCATTTCACATTTTTCATAACACATACGTATATAATTATTGCATTATTTATATTATCTAATTTCTTGTATATGATTTTAGGTTTGCTTTTAAGAAGACCATTTAGGTTAGTCTTCTTATAAAAAGGAAAATACTCTAAGATCCTTCAAGGTCTTGTGGCCGAAATTCCAAGGTCTTGGAAGGGCGAAATGGTCATTCACACACTTCATGACACTCACTTGTATAATTATGTAGTATCTACTTTAAGGGATTTTAATTAAAGGAGCAATAATATAACTTAATAAAAGGTGCTTGGAAGAACTAATATTTCATTACGCCACTTCATCATAGTTTCAAATACAATATGGTCGGGGTACAACATCCTCCCCCCTTAACATAAGTTTCGTCCTCGAAACTTAAGAGATCTAGCCAAAAGATGGGGGTATCTAATCTTCATGTCTTCTTCAGTTTCCCAAGTAGCTTCTTCTCCAGAATGGTGTTTCCACTGGACTTTCACCATAGGTATAGATCTCTTCCTCAACTTCTTCTCTTTATAATCAATGATCTTTAGTGGCTCCTCTATATAGGATGCATCTTCTTCAACCTTCAGCTGCTGATCCTCAAGAATGTGGCTTGGGTCATAAACATACCGGCGAAGTTGGGAGACGTGGAACACATCATGCAACTGGGATAGTGATGGAGGCAACGCCAAGCGATATGCAACTTCACCAACTCTCTCTAGAATTTCATACGGTTTAATGAATCTTGGGCTCAACTTCCCTTTTATGCCAAATCTTTTAACTCCCTTAGACGGAGAGGCCTTTAAGAAAACTTTTTCCCCTTCTTGAAACTCCAAGGGTCTCCGTCTTTCATCAGCCCATATCTTACTTCGATCATGTGCCGCCTTCAATCATCTTCTTTATCTATTATATCGCTGACTATGCAGGGATCCTTCCCAAAGTTCCTTATCTCATTGTTCTAGTTTGATCTCTGGCATGACCATTTATACTTGGATAATAAGCAAGATAGGACATAGGTACTTTATATTTAAATTGGGAAGTTAGGCGTACCTGTTTACGGTTTGATGTTTCCGGAATCTCTTGATTAGGCACTCTCTGGTCTATACTGGCGTTCTTGGGTGCCTCTTTGATATCTCTATGTGGATGCGACTGCGACCTCCTACTTCGTTTCTTTATACGCTCGTTAAGTCTTTTATTTTGTCCTCCCATTAGTTTATTATCGTGTTCCACTCTGTAGCAGCCCTCCAGTAATTCTTCAAAAGTTCTTGAATATGCATTGACTAGCCGACTCTTGATCTGGAGGTCTAGACTGTGCATAAATCTGATTACCTTATGCTTTTCATCATCCATGATCAAAGGAACATACTGACCCAATGTAGTGAACCGACGAGCGTACTCTGAGACAGTGATACCTGGTTCTTGCCTTAATGTGTCGAATTCCTCAACCCTCTTCATGATCAAGTCTGGAGAGAGGAAAAACTCACAAAACTCCTTTAGAAACCTTGCCTAAGACACTGATCGGGGCAGTGGCTGGATACAAGTCCTCCACCACTGGCTGGCCTTACCGATCAGAAACAGCCAGACAATTTGTGTCTTTACCTTCTCAGGCACCTGTATCAGCAAAAAGTTACTTTCGACTTCATCTAGCCATTTTTCTGCCTCCTCTGGGCTAGATTCTCCGCCAAACTTTGGGATACGTGCTCCTACTAGCTGCCGATAGTAAAACCCAGTGCTTCACAGGGGTAAAAATGATAATGTCGGTTCGCCGGACCGCGATGCCATCTGCACTATGGAGAGTCGGAATTTTATTTAAAGTTGAAATGTCAAGATAAGAGACGGAATTTAATTCATAATTCAATGGTAATCTAAACGAATATTCGAGGAGATAGAATTTGAATTAAGTTCTATGGCATTTAGAATTTCATCGACTAGGATTTAATCATTAGGCTAGGGCCCTAATTCTAGTCTATGTCATCATGGTCTAAGTCAACACTCTTCTAAAATCATGACTTAGATCTAAGATCAAACTTAGATTACTAAGATCATAACATAGTTCTACGTTCTGCCCAAAATCTAGAGCCTGGGCTCTGATACCATTTTTAGCGCCCCGCACCGGACCTTATCTGAATGTGGTGCACCGCCGAACTTCACTACGGAGAGTACTAAGCGTCATGCATAACATGCAAAAATCCATAACTTAAGTCATGGACTCCCATGTTAACATTTAACATGGTAGCAAAATTTAGGCAGAATTAAAACTTTTGAAATAAACATGCATGCCGAAATACTAAGTCCAAAACAATAGTCCAACATAACACGATAGAAACAAAACCCCAAAAGTCCAAACATAGTCCATAATACAAATATCAGATCAGCACAAAAGTCCTTAAGCATCTTCTTCCTTCAGCTCCTTGTCTACGGGTATGGCACTCTCGGTTCATCATCAATCCACTCAACATTGGCATTCTCTGTCTCTGGGGAAAAATAAAGGTATGAGTGATCAAATCACCCAGCCAGCATACAATAAACTATCATGAAATAAATAAAGAATCATAACATGAATGGAAAACCCCAAGAACCTCAAACGTTAATTCATACCTGGCCTTTAATCCTTGATCTGCTGAAGGTATAACCTAATCATAATTTAAGTATACCATTCTAACATTATCGTATCCCTTCCTAACTTAACCGTCCTATCATGCAAAGTGCACATGAAATATGCATGATGCAATGCATGATGTCATGTCGTGGCAAAATCATCATTTGGTCCCGTAAAATAAGCGTAAGAAAACAGAGTGTCAGATCAATTAACCCCGGATCTGAGCGGGTCTAGAACATATCGTCAGACCAGTTAACCCCGGGTCTGGGACGGGTCCAGAACATGTCAACAGGCCGATTAACCCCGGGTCTGGGACGGGTCCAGAACATATCATCAGGGTCCAGAACGGGACCAGAACATATCATGTCATCAGACCTACTAACCCTGGGTGTAGATCGGGTTATGAGCATGCTTAGCTGGCAAGGAAGTCATAAAGCATTTCTTTTGAAAATCATGGGACCATAATAACTTACGTGCATAACAAAAACTTGCTTGCTTGAAAAGAACTTGCTTGCACACGGAAAAACTTGTAAATCAGATTCATGATGCACATGATCATGCGTGATACATGGGATGAAATGCAATGCAAGTCATAGCATGAATTACCTTAAAAATTACTTAGGACATGACATAGGCATAATCCCATGAGCTGAAAATTTTCAAGAATTTATGTTCTGTTCATGAGGTCTTCTAATATAACAAATCAGGCCTATTTTCATCATCTCTTGACTTACACATGCATAATGGGGTCCTATCTACATACCATAAAATTTTTGTAACGTTCAAGATGAGTAAAATCGTTAAATCATCAAGTCGTTAAAAAGTGTACTGCTGAATCCAGCAATACAGTACCCATCTTTTCCTTAATTTCCAAGACCACAAAATCTTAATTAATTTGGGCCAACACATGGGAAACACAGTAAACATATCAAGGAGTAATATACATGTGTCCAAACAGTCCATACATGTTCAAATCCGCAAGACTAAGGCCTCCCAACTTATTCCATAATTCTGCCATGTTTTCCAAATTTGTAATGCCAATTTCAATTCAGCAGTTACCCCTCAAAACGATAATTCCAAGTTGATTAATTTACATGGACATACTCATCTATGTCCTAAGTAATTACCATAAAAATTCCAGAGCAATCCAATAACTTTAGAGGGGTCATTTAATTATTTTCCCAAAATTGGTTGCATGCTGATTCTGGAGCGACCCGTTTTACTAAAAATCTTATTATGGCAAAACCATAAGTTCTTTTACCAAAATTCCAACTCACAGACTTAATAAACATACAAGGCTAGAATCCTACCAAACATCAGCTCATTTCCATGTTCCTAAAGTCCATTTTGAGGTCACACAAGACACCACTCAAAACTGTCCAGCTCCAGTAGTTTTGTCTTTTGCCACTTTTCATGTCAAGTGTTCACCAACTAACCTTATTTTTATAAAATGACTTATTAGCCACTAAATACACCATTTAACATGAACACTTCCAAGTTTCATATCATTCATTAAGCCATTTATGAATTAACCCACAACAGTTTGCAACTTACATATAGCACTCATCACTTTTGCTCATTTCACACTTCATAGAGTCTACCCTTGGTACAAATAATTCACGCATCACCCAACTACCAAAACAGCCCGTTTTCTTGTACTAAAAAGGCTCATGTCACATTTCAAATTGAGTACAAATACACCCATGTAATAAATCATTCAAGCATGCAAATTTCATACATCTTTGGGCTCACAAGATATGTTCTTCCTTAGGTTCAATGTG